>JAMKFB010000031.1:489030-534895 GCA_036247105.1 Cirrhinus mrigala | reverse complement strand
CTTAGTCTTTAAATGTCTTTCATCTGTGTGTTTACTGTCTGAATGAATGGATGTGAGTGATTGATTGCAGTGCTGTGATTGAGGACTTTGAGATCTGCTGGAATGACTGTAGTGACCACAGCATGATGGACACACACTTATTTCACTCTTTACTTCACTTATACACACGTACAGAGATATGATATATGATATGATATGATATGATATGATATGATTTGATGTAAAATGATTATATTAAGATCAATAAATAAACAGGACATGGAGATAAAAACATTCATACAACTAATTAAAAACAAGGTAATTATTTTAATCAGCAGATCTGAAAGTGAATCACATCACAGGATGAGCTGAAACTCTGAACTATAGTCAGACTCACTGTTTCTACTTTAGCAAACAAGAGTCTGATGAATGAATTGTTTTACACTACTCGGTTTCTCCACAAGCTGTCGGCACTGAACCAGGTCATTGATTTACAGTTGAGGGGAAGAAAAGAAGATGGAACAAAAATAACTTACTGAAGATGGGACACAACACAGAGGCTCAGACCCTGAGGGTTCGGCTCTTTCTCCTCCTCACCGATTAGAACAGCCAAGCCAACAGCGATTTCTGGCGGGAGTCAAACTACTTAAGGTTCTAGTCTAAGTTCATAGCACCATCTACTGTGAAAGAAGATTGGAGCAGTTAGTGCTGGGAAAGAGATCAACAGAAGATGGTTAGAAGCAGGAACTGTTAAGAAAGGAAGAATGATCAAACTAATAAGAAATAACTCTTATCTTCTATTTTGTGCAAAAATCTTCAATGAAAAGTTAACATGCCCAAAATTTACCTGTTAAAATGATCAATCTGATTGTACCTTGAATAGGTTAAAATCCATCCAAGGCCATAAGATGATGTAAATTTGATTTTGTTGACATGCAACCCAGTAACAACGGAAGGTACAAGTTTTGTCTTTTTCTTGCAACAAAACCACAAACACGGTGGTGCAAGTGTTAGAAAACTGTACCACCCCTCACTAAGAGCGCCCACTCATCTGATCAGAGAGCTCATTTTTACTTTGCCTGATTTTACCATTACACACAACTTTAATCACATGCCAAAGATCACATGCCAAAGATAGTCTTTATAGTCTGCAAAGATGGAAATGATCAATGTAAAAAGCATAAGAAAATGGCAATTGCTAAGCTAATAGTACAGAACCAAAACCAGCAAATGAATGCTTCGAAGTTTGAACACAGATCTGATGTGTGTAAACACTACTATTTAAAGAGGTGTGTTGTTCTTCTTCTTCTTCTTCTTCTTCTTCTTCTTCTTCTTCTTCTTTTTTTTTTTTTTTTTTTTTTTTTCCCCAGCATATCTGGGTGTCATAACAACTGCAACACGGCAGACTGTGTAAATTTAATTGCAACAGTAACTTAAGGTGCAACATGCAACAACCAGATCCGACCATTGTTTATTTTGGCCCTTGTTTGCTAAAGCATGATCATGATAATGATACATGTATTTGTAAACTAAAACAAGTTCACTCCTGATGGTATGCAATCCCAGATTACAACCATCTCCAACTACTGTGTGCTGTGGCCAGTCTTAAGGCAATTTGTGAAAAGGCTCAAAATTAAACTGTCTTCCTCTCTGTCTGTTTTCCTTTCAGGCTGACTGCTGTCATCTCTGAGGGACAAATTCCACAAGGATGTCTGGTCCCACCTACACCAACTTACACACACAACAAGGAGATGGGTGCAGAGATACTTCAAGGGGTCATTCACACCTCATAGCACTGCAAGTACTTTCATGACCTCCCAGTGTAGCACTGGAACTAAATTACACAACACAGATTATGGTAGGCTAGATATCACCCATCTCCTATACACAAACTTACAGACATACAAACATACACAACGCTTTTTTTACTGCTATGATCACACAACATCCTTACACGGGATAATTTGTTAGGATATTCAGGTCTGTCCTGGCAAACATTGCTGCAACTTTAAAGTCTTGGGAAATGTTATGGTCTTACAAACTTATTGTATGTAAGCACTGTAATGTGTATAGGACTTGCACAGCTACAGTCACACATTAGTCAATTCAAAATCTATCTGCAAACTCTAAAATGAGACCTATATTCCATAAAGCAACTGGTCTCTTAGGACAAAATATTTATGTCCAATCATTGGCATTATTGCAAACTAGGGGGCCCACTAGTTTACAGCACATGTCTAATGATAATACAAATTTATCTAAATGGATAGATCAATCAATTGTACGATTTCCAAACAAACTGCCTTGGTCAAATGTGACTTAAGTCTGCACATCAGATGTGCAAAGGATGATTGAAAAGCTAAACAACAGATTTGAAATCTTTGTTTCTGTGAATTTCGTTCTCCAGTTGACTTGACTAAAACCTTAGGTAATGATTTGCAATTAAAACAATTAATATAGGCAATTTTATGATGGTAATTATGAAATTGTGTATTTCTGTGTTTAATTATATGACATATTTTAATTATGCATACCACAGTAAACATACCGGCTACACTGATTTTGCTACTTCTCTTTTATTCATCCAGACCAAGTACCTAAATCCAAATTACACTGCATATTGGTAGTAAACAATCAGTAAACGAAAAAAACAAAAAAAAAAATGCTCATCTTACTTAGAATTTGTGTCTTGTTTCTAGTCAGAATATCAAAAAATTCTTAAAGATGCCTTTACTAGATAAGAAGTTGTAAGTAAAATATTCTTAAAACCTCACTGGCAGTTTTTTTTTGTTTGTTTGTTTTTCTTTTTTTGTTTTGCCATGGTTTTGGTGAGGATGTATACATTCATGTGATTTATAAAGGAAGGTGCTGTCACCATAAATGGTTCATTGGAGGCATTTCTGAATGCAAATGACCACGAACTTGAACAAGCATGGTGCTTAAGAACATGTGGGATTTATCAACAATGATTACTTACTGGTGTGCCTTTGATAAATACAGATTGTTTTGTACTTACATTCTAAATTTCATTTGTAGGACAACATTTAGAATCTTTTCTATGCTGTTGATTTAAATGAGGGCCTCTCATAGCCATGAAACAAAACAATAAAACTTTATCTTTGAGTAACTGATGTTATGTATTTATCTGAATTTAATTCTGAATTGGATTGTCATTGTTTAATTATGTAACTGGCATGATACAATTTTACCTGACAAATAAAATGTTATATTTGATTTATTCTGATCTCTTCTGAAATCATTATGACTAGTAGAGCATGTGGAGGCTGATGTTACCGCAAATATATGACCAGGATAGAGCAAACTGCAGGCTCAGGACTGAATGGAGCAGTAGGCACATCATCTGAGACCTCCTGATTTCTGACTATACTGTTTCGAGTCCTCTGGTTTTTCGAGTGGTTCGTTCATGTTATGGGGCTGTCACGTGATGAACGAACGACTCAAACCCGAAAACTTGTCAGAGAACAGGTGAGGTGAGTTAATCATAGACTAAAGACCCAGGTAAACAATGAATGAATCTTTTCTGTTTCTTATAGCATTATAGTTTTGTCTTGTTTGTAGTGTGATCAACGTTTGTGTAAGCAGTCGATGTGTTAGGGAAGAAACGTAACATTTTAATTATATTTTGCTAAAATGAACGAATAGAACGAAATGACTCAAAAAAAAGATTTGTTCATTTTGCTGAACGAGATGTCCGAGTCAATAAAATGATCCGAACTTCTCATCACTAGATGCTGGAGGAGAGGTGCGGGCTGAATCTGACCATTTGTGGCCAAAATGTGCCAATTCAAAGCTAATAAAACAGCAATATTTGCTCCCAGTGCCATTTTTATTCTTGCAAAATCTTGCATTCTTTGTTAACAGGCTTTCATTCTATTGTGAAAACTGTAACATTTTTACTATTGTTATTGTTGTTGTTGTTGTTGTTGTTGTTGTTGTTGTTGTTGTTATTATTATTATTTTCTCCCACTGTTTTCTCAGGTTTGGCCTATTGAGCAAATGCTCATTTTTCTGACACTGAAGTGGTTTAGTTATTCATTTATCCAAGAGTGTAATAATCCAAAATACATTCTCCTTAACATTTAGTATAAGATTTTATTTTTCTCTCCCTCATAAAAAACAGGCAGTTAAAGGTTTAAATCATCAGGTTTCATCATGATGATTATTATTATTAATTATTATATATTTTTTTTAATATGATATGGACTGATATTGGTTTAAAACAATTGTCAGTGACGGAGGAAAAAAAAAAAAAAAAATTATATATATATATATATATATATATATATATATATATATATATACATACAAATGGACTTTGCATCACAGCAGGTTGCAGTATACACAGCTCTGAATCTGAAAGCTCCAAAGATCAAATGCTTTCCAAATCAGACATCTTGCAGATGTACAGTGGGTACAGAAAGTATTCAGACCCCCTTAAATTTTTCACTCTTTGTTATATTGCAGCCATTTGCTAAAATCATTTAAGTTCTTTTTTTTTTTTTTTCCTCATTAATGTACACACAGCACCCCATATTGACAGAAAAACACAATTGTTGACATTTTTGCAGATTTATCAAAAAAGAAAAACTGAAATATCACATGGTCCTAAGTATTCAGACCCTTTGCTCAGTATTTAGTAGAAGCACCCTTTTGATCTAATACAGCCATGAGTCTTTTTGGGAAAGATGCAACAAGTTTTTCACACCTGGATTTGGGGATCCTCTGCCATTCCTCCTTGCAGATCCTCTCCAGTTCCGTCAGGTTGGATGGTAAACGTTGGTGACAGCCATTTTTAGGTCTCTCCAGAGATGCTCAATTGGGTTTAAGTCAGGGCTCCGGCTGGGCCTTTCATGAACAGTCACGGAGTTGTTGTGAAGCCACTCCTTCATTTTAGCTGTGTGCTTAGGGTCATGGTCTTGTTGGAAGGTAAACCTTCGGCCCAGTCTGAGGTCCTGAGCACTCTGGAGAAGGTTTTAGTCCAGGATATCCCTGTACTTGGCCGCATTCACCTTTCCCTCGATCGCAACCAGTCGTCCTGTCCCTGCGGCTGAAAAACACCCCCACAGCATGATGCTGCCACCACCATGCTTCACTGTTGGGACTGTATTGGACAGGCGATGAGCAGTGCCTGGTTTTCTCCACACATACCGCTTAGAATTAAGGCCAAAAAGCTCTATCTTGGTCTCATCAGACCAGAGAATCTTATTTCTCACCATCTTGGAGTCCATGCGGGCTTTCATGTGTCTTGCACTGAGGAGAGGCTTCCGTCGGGCCACTCTGCCATAAAGGCCCGACTGGTGGAGGGCTGCAGTGATGGTTGACTTTCTACAACTTTCTCCCATCTCCCGACTGCATCTCTGGAGCTCAGCCACAGTGATCTTTGGGTTCTTCTTTACCTCTCTCACCAAGGCTCTTCTCCCCCGATAGCTCAGTTTGGCCGGACGGCCAGCTCTAGGAAGGGTTCTGGTCGTCCCAAACGTCTTCCATTTAAGGATTATGGAGGCCACTGTGCTCTTAGGAACCTTAAGCACAGCAGAAATTTTTTTGTAACCTTGGCCAGATCTGTGCCTTGCCACAATTCTGTCTCTGAACTCTTCAGGCAGTTCCTTTTGACCTCGTCATTCTCATTTCCTCTGACATGCACTGTGAGCTGTAAGGTCTTATATAGACAGGTGTGTGGCTTTCCTAATCATGTCCAATCAGTATAATCAAACACAGCTGGACTCAAATGAAGGTGTAGAACCATCTCAAGGATGATCAGAAGAAATGGACAGCACCTGAGTTAAATATATGAGTGTCACAGCAAAGGGTCTGAATACTTAGGACCATGTGATATTTCAGTTTTTCTTTTTTAATAAATCTGCAAAAATGTCAACAATTCTGTTTTTCTGTCAATATGGGGTGCTGTGTGTACATTAATGAGGAAAAAAAATGAACTTAAATGAGTTTAGCAAATGGCTGCAATATAACAGAGTGAAAAATTTAAGGGGGTCTGTGCTATCTGGGACAATGTGAGTGGTGCTGTGGCTATGTATGTATGGATGTAATGTAATGTAATAAATATTTATATTTTATATAATTTTTTTTATTCTTTCTAAAAAATCATGATCAGTCCAATTCAATACTGCATTTATTATATATTAGGCAAGGCAAGTTTATTTATATAGCACATTTCATACACAAAGGTAATTCAAAGTGCTTTACATAAAAGGAAGTAGAATAATCATAAAAACAATAATAAAAACAATAATCACAAAAAGGAAATAGAACAATCATAAAAACAATGATCACAACAATAAAACAAAAAATGTAAAATGTAAAAACTGATTGATTTAATGATTTAAAAATTATTTAAAAATGGATTTAAAATAAATTTAAGACAGTTAAAAACAATGATTATACATAATGCAATCAGTTCAGATGTAGCACAGTGCTCATTCAGTAAATGCACAGCTAAACAGATGAGTTTTGAGTCTAGATTTGAATGTAACTAATGTTTTAGCACATTTGATCTTTTCTGGAAGCTGATTCCAACTGTGAGCAGCATAATGGCTAAAAGCAGATTCCCCTTGTTTTGTGTGAACCCTTGGTATTTCTAACTGACTCGATCCTAATGATCTGAGTGGTCTGTTAGGTTTATATTCAGTGAGCATATCTGCAATGTATTTAGGTCCTAGGCCATTGAGTGATTTATAAATGAGTAAAAGTACTTTTAAAATCAATTCTAAATATAACTGGAAGCCAGTGTAGGGACCTGAGGACTGGTGTGATATACTCAGATTTTCTGGTTCTGGATGAGCTGCAGCTGTCTAATGGTCTTCTTGGGAAGGAGACGTTACAATAATCCACCCTGCTGGTGATAAAGGCATGAACAAGTTTCTCCAAGTCTTGACTGGAAACAAAACATCTAATTCTTGCAATGTTTTTGAGATGATAGTATGCTGATTTAGTTACTCCTTTGACATGACTACTGAAACTAAGGTCTGACTCCAGAATCACACCAAGATTCCTGACTTGATTTTTGGTTGTTTGACCCCTAGAGTCAAGGTATGCATTCACCTTAAGAACTTCCTCTTTGCTTCCGAATGCAATGACCTCAGTTTTCTCCTTGTTTAACTGAAGGAAGTTCTGGCACATCCAGCCGTTAATTTCATCAACGCATTGGCAGAGGGAGTCAATGGGGCTGTAGTCATTTGGCGATAAGGATAGGTAAATCTGGGTATCATCAGCATAGCTGTGATAGGCAATTTGGTTCTTTCTCATTATTTGACTTAGTGGGAGCAAATACAGGCTAAACAAGAGCGGCGCAAGAATTGAGCCTTGAGGGACTCCACATGTCATGGACGTCCACTTAGACTGATGCTCTCATACTCACATAATAACCTCTCCCTTCTAAGTATGACCTGAACCAACTGAGAGCCATCCCAGAAAGCCCGACCCAGTTTTCCAGTCTCTCTAGAAGAAGGTTATGATCGACAGTGTCAAACGCAGCACTAAGATCTAGTAGTAGCAGCACTGATATTTTGCCTGAATCAGAATTTAGGCGAATATCATTTATTATCTTAACGAGCGCTGTCTCTGTGCTGTGATGCGGTCGGAAACCAGATTGAAAATTATCCAGGTATCCATTTGAGTTTAAGTAGTTGTTCAACTGATTGAAAACTACCTTTTCAATAATCTTGCCTATAAAAGGAAGATAAGATATTGGTCTGTAGTTGCTCAAAATGGTGTTATCAAGATTGCTCTTTTTCAGAAGGGGCTTAACAACTGCAGTTTTCAGGGAGTTTGGAAAAGTCCCAGAAAGAAGTGAGGCGTTTACCACTTCTAAGAGATCTGCTTCTAAACAGTTAAACACACTTTTGAAAAAAAGATGTGGGAAGTGTGTCAAGGCTGCAGGTTGAGGATTTAAGGTGCTGTACTATTTCTTCTAAGGTTTTGCTATCAATTGCTTCAAAAACAGACAAAGTGACTTCTTTTTGAAATTGCGGTCGTATCTGTCTGACCTCTGCATAACTTGAGGATGTGCTAATCACCTTTCTGATATTAATGATCTTCTCGGAAAAGAAGGAAGCAAACTCGTTGCATTTGCTGTCGGAGAGCATTTCACTGGGAATCTGACTTGGGGGGGTTTGTTAGTCTCTCAACAGTAGCAAAAAGAGTGCGAGCGTTGTTTAGGTTGCTGTTTATAAGGTTTGAGAAGAACTTCTATCTTGCTGTGGCTAGTTCCACATTGAAAGCATGAAGGCTGTCTTTATAGATGCTATAGTGAATTTCAAGTTTCGTCTTCCGCCACATCCGCTCAGCTTTTCTGCATTGTCTTATATATATATATATATATATATATATATATATATATATATATATATATATATATATATATATATATATATATATATATATATATATATATGAGTGTATAAAACTACATGAGCTAAAATACACTTGACTTGTCAGACGAGAATCATATCGGTCACGTGACCGATTCCATGCTTTGACGTCATGTTTTTCTGCGCACTTCCTATTTTTCCCTTCTCTGAACTCCTCGTTAGGAAAGTGAGTTTGAATTCCGAATTTCATTCGGTTTTAAAGTTAAATATCCAGACCAGTTAAATCAAGAACCCGCAACTTAAAATAGGCTTCGCTTAGATGTGGGTGTTGATGAGAGGTATGTTGTTGTTGTTGTTGTTGGTATTATTCTCTCTAAAAATGCGCACTTTACTTTCACTTTTCTATCTTTAGCGATCATGACGTCTGATATGTTGGACTGATTTACTAAACGTGTAATTGTGTGTGTGTGTGTGTGTGTGTGTGTGTGTGTAAAACTAGTATTCCCAGAGTCCTTATGTGTTGAATGAAATCATCAACTGATCATTAATGTCGGTTTTAAATCTCTTTTGTTAAGTTGACAGAACAAGAGGAAAATGGCAGACACTTCACTCAAAGGTGAGTGCCGAAAACATATCAGATACGGTTAGGCTACTATTAAAGTGTACCTACAGTCATGTAGACTCGAGATTTACAAATGATTTACAGATCTCTAATCTGTGCTGTTATGGCGGTGGATCCGTATTCATTTCTAGCGAAAGCGAAAGTACATTCAAATAATATTCGAGAAAGGTTTTATAATCTCTTTACACTGGCAAAGCTTAATGCCTGAGATTGTAACTGGATGCATTATTAATGTTAACGAACTGAACTTCATTGTAAAGTGTTAGGGATAAGGTTGTTTAGATAATTTTTACACCACCTAAGCTGCTAAATATTCTTGTGCAGTCAGTTTCACTGTTTGTTCAACACTGTCTAAAATAAACATTTTATTCAACACATAGCTATCAATAAAAATGGCTCAGCATTAGGCTCTTTCCCATTCACTGAATCAACATACCAAATTTTTCCTTGTATTGTAATCACGATCACATCATGCAATCATTGCTTTAATGCGTTCATTGTTTCTTGCACAACATTAACGACCTGCATGATTCATATGACTGTACAACTAAACTTTGTCTCTTCTGATTATAGATCACTCTTATTTGTAATGTAGAAACATTTTCTGTTAAGCTACTTTGAGACTAGTGAAATGCACTATAATAAATAAATGTGAATTGAATTATTTTCCTATGGTTAGTCAGTTTTGACAGTTGGCAGTGTGACTTTTTAATCCTTATTTTCTTTATTTATTTATTTTTCTTTATTATTTATTTATTTATTTATTTATTTATTTATTTATTTATTTATTTATTAATTATTTTGTGTGTGTGTGTGTGTGTGTGTGTTTAGTTGTTTTTGTAAAATATCAGAACAGCCAAAACATACATTTACAGTCATATCCAATTTTCTTCTCATGAAATGTTCTGAAAATGATTTCAGGCCTGTTTTCTCTTGTGGATGAAAACCAAGAATTACTCTGTTTCTTTTTGTGAAAGCAGAATCCAGGTACCCGATGCCAATGAGGATTGTTTTGCTGGGATTTCAGAAAGCCGGGAAAAGCTCGGCAGGAGACACAATCTTAGACAAAAGGCACAATTATTCCAGAAAAGGACTGGAGAGTGTTGTAAGACAGGGACAGGCGTCTGGCAGGCAGCTGACTGTGGTTGAAGCTCCGGGCTGGTTGGTTGGACTGTCAGAGGACAGTATTGAGTTACTTAAACAGGAGATTTTGTGCAGCCCAGCTCTGTGTCCTCCAGGCCCACATGCTTTCCTCATAGTCATACCTGTAAACATCTCATTCACCGACGCTCACAGGACATCAGTCGTGAAGCATCTTGAGTTGCTTGGTGCAAAGGTCTGGCGTTATGCCATGGTGTTATTCACCGCTGGAGACTATCTGGGAAACAGAACCATAGAGTATTACATTGAGTGTGAGGGCAGCGCCATCCAGTGGCTGCTGAAGAAATGCAGTGACAGATATCATGTCCTCAATAACAAATACACAGCTGACGGCACTCAGGTCACAGAACTTCTGGAGAAGATCCAGGAAATGGTGGACGGAAATGAAGACTGCCACTATGACATAGACATCAATATCTTAGAAGCAGAGAAGCGGAAAAAAGACATCAGAGAAAGAGCAACAGAAAGAAAAACTAAAATTCAGAATAAGAGAAAAGAAATCAGAGAGCAGATGGGTGAGTTTGTATTTCTCTTTCTGCTGCTTTTATGAAGATACATTTAAGACTTTTTAAAGACCTCTTTAAAAGGTCTCTTCCAGAACAAAATTTGACAGATAATGTACGCACCCTAACCCTTGTCATCCAAGATGTTCATGTCTTTCTTTCTTCAGTCGATATGAAATTATGTTTCTTGGGGAAAACATTTCAGGAATTATCTCCACATAGTGGACTTCAATGGTGCCCCCAATGCTCGTCTTGTCTAGCTCTGTGTGAACTCTGTGTTTTCCTGTTCAAGACAGTTAGGGTATGTCGAAAAACTCCCATCTCATTTTCTCCTCCAACTTCAAAATCATCCTACATCGCTGCAGAAGAACCGACCCAGTGTTTGCAAAGTGAACATGCAAAGATGATCAAGCGCCCTTTACAAAAAAGGTTAAACAGCGATTGTAGGACGATTTTGAAGTTGATGAGCAGATTGTTTCGCTAGATAAGACCTTTTCCTCAGCTGGGATCATTTAGAGCCCTTTGAAGCTACATTGAATCTTTTGGAAGTTCAGACTTGGGGACACCATTGATTTTTCCTGAAATAATTCCTGAAATTTTTGTTCTGGAAGAGACCTTCTCCTTTAACTTTCATGAGCCTCTAAGGAACCTAATGATTAGCTTGTGCTGTCTCAAGGGCCTACCACCCACAGTTTGCCACTATCACAACCACAAAATGTTTGTATATCATGCAAATTATAGGGAACTAAAGTGGTATATTACGTATATGCCACCAGTGTTGGGACAAGTTACTTTTAAAAGTAATGCATTAAAATATTACGTAACTTTTTAAAAAAGTAACTAATTACGTTAGTTACTTCTTATGGAAAGTAATGTTACGTTACTTTTTTGTTACTTTTTAAATCTGGGCTTGAATGTTTGTTTTTAATATAAAAAGTTCTATTTTTGACAAATGTAAAAGCCCTTTCACACCAAAAGCCTCAGGCTGAAGGAAAAGTAAATTCATGTCTGCACAGTAGAACACAGAAGAAGAAAGTTCAACATTCTTCAGCAAAAAAAAAAGACTACGACGAACAAATGTTAGTTTATCTTGCATCATCGAAGGCCAGCAGCAAAGTCATTGGTTAAGAAAATGAGATTAAATACATAAAGGATATGCGTTATTTAACCTATTTAATTATTGCAGGTTTGTGTCATATTCTGAGTTGAATTTCACTGTGCATTTATTTTGAACACTGAATCTGTTTTTTTTTGTGAGATGAATTAATGCATGTTCATATTTATTTTAGAACTAAAGTAACATCTCACTCCTGATTTCAATCTATAAAAGAAGAAAATAAAAAGTAACTGGTGTAACTTATTTCAAAAACTTTTCTTGTAAATTAAAGTAATGCATTACTTTACTTACGTAATCAGGTTACTTTTTTCAAGTAACTAGTAAAGTAACCCCCCCAACAGTGTATGCCACACATCAAGTGTATGCTGTAGAAAAAAAGTTTTATGTTTGTATGTCATATAGGAAAGGAATAGAAAAAAAATGTAATGTGCTGATACAAATTAAAATGTGCACTGCTTGCTTATATATAATATCATATAATATATATTGATTTGTGTCTTGACGCAGGTCACACTGAGAAAACGTCAGAGCTCAGGTTAGTGCTGATAGAGCACAGAGCACTGGGACAAAGTTCCGCTGCAAACTTCATCCTGGGCAAAAAAGAGTTTGACTGGAAAAGAAGCGCAGAGTGTGTGAAGAGGCAGGGAGAGGCTGCTGGCAGACAGATCACTCTGGTCAAAGTCCCCGACTGGTGTAAGAACAGAGAAATCACAGAGAGCTGCGAGTTACTTCAACAGGAGATCATCCTCAGCACATCTCTGTGTCCTCCAGGAGCCCACGCTATATTACTAACCGTACGTGCAGACGTGGCCTTTCAAGAAGCAGACAGGAGCCTGATAGAGCAACATGTGGAGCTTCTCGGGGAGAAAGTATGGAGTCACATAATTGTGCTGTTCACCTCTGGGAACTACCTAGGGGACATGGACATAGAGCTGCACATTGAGAGTGAAGGCAAAGCCCTCCACTGGCTGCTGGAGAAATGCAAGAACAGATATCACTTTCTGAACACTGAGAGTAGAGATGCTGCCATTCAGGTCCAAGATCTCCTGGACAAGGTGGAAGAAATGGTGACCGAAAACAGCCACTGCCTTTATGAAATGGACAGAGAGATTTTAAAGGATGCAGAAGAGAGGAAAAGAAATGCAAAAACGAGAGCTCATCAGAGGAAGCAGGAAGTGCAACAGCACAGAGAACATATTAGGTCTCAAATTGGTGAGCATGTTTATGTTGGGTACAGTCTTTATGGTGTTGGTCAAACTGACCCCAGTGAATTGAATGTAATTGTAATTCCCTGAAAATCGAACCAAATCAGGTAAATACAGTCTGACATAAAAATAGTTCTCACACATTACAAAGAAAACATGAAAGCATATGTGTTTGAAAACTGTATTTGACAAGTATTACATATAATAATAATAATAATAATAATAATAATAATAATAATAATAATAATAATAATAATAATAATAATAATAAATGTTTTTATGGCACAAGCAATGCTCATACACTGTAAAAAACAAAAACAAAAACAAAAAAACACTGAGTCAACTTAAAATAATTTGTTTCTTTGCTGCCTTAAAATGTTAAGTTAACTTTGTTTAGTTGTACTAAGTGACAAATTAGATATTTGAGTTGACTAAACTAAACATTTGGTTTGTTAAACTTAAAAGCTGGGCTTGTCACCCAGCTGCCTTAGAAATTTAGGTTGAATGAACTCAAATATCTAAGTTGTCACTTAGTGCAACGTAACATTTCAAGTTGACTGAACATTTTTGAGTTGACTGAGCTTAAAATTTTAAGGCAGCCAGGTAACAAATTATTTTAAGTTGACTCAAATTATTTTTTTACAGTGTAGATCATAGGTTCAATTTCCAGCAAACTGATCATGCATGAACTGATAAAAATATATACTATCAACACAGTGTGTTTTTCTTCAGATAAAAGCATCTGCTGAATGTGTAAACAAAAACATCCTCAAAGGCTGTTCACACAGAATGTTTTTCCATGTTTTTTTCTATGTAAAAATGCACTAGATGGATGTGTTTGAGCATTGCACTTGTTTCTCCTGTTTTGCAGAGTCTTATCCGTGACACAACATTCTAAACATGTGGCACTCAATCAACAGTAGTTGAAAAAACTAGAATTTCCATTCTACTGTCCAGTGTCTTTATTTATTTATTTATTTATTAGTTTTTAGCCTTTAAACATTTAAGCTCTTTACAGCAGGATGAATGCTGATTAGCTGACTGTAGTGAATTTTGCTTTTACCAACCTAGGGAGGTGAAATAGGGTAGTGATGGGTACTCATGTCACAGCTGATGTTATGATTCTTGGATCACGTGTCAATTAATGTGTGGTTATGAGTACATCACATAAGAAAGATTGTTGGGATCTCTAACTTGTAGAACCTCTTACTGTATTATCAACACAAGGAAGACACAAGTTGTGATAAAATAATTTTTATTTACAAAAGATAGACAAGAGTAATCAACAACTACTAAATGAATACCATGAATGAAGAAGGAGTAAAGTCCGGTGGCGGCGACTTCTTCTTCCACTGGTTGTGCTGGTGGCAGTACAGTGGGGAAAGGAGCAGGAATCCGTTTCAACAGCCTTGAAGATGAAGCGCTGTAGGATGCTGATCTCCTGGAGCACCAAGGGTCCTAAGATCTGGAACACGCAGATGTGGCCCTGGACGGGCTGTAGACTCAGAACTGTTTTTTCTGCTATTGTCTCACCTTTGCAGGCCGGAGACTCAGAACGAGGTGCTCTGTTTGTGTCTCTTAGACATGCCGGAGACTCAAAACAGTGTAGCTGTTATTGCCTCTTCCCTTACGGGGCTCAGGCTCAGTACGGATATCTGTTAGTCTCTCTGGATAAAAGACTCAGAAGGAGTTGATCTGTTAGCATCTCCTGGACGTGCCGGAGACTCACTCAGAACAGAGGTTGATCTTTTTCTGTCTCTTCCCTTACCGGACTGAGACTCAGAACAAGGAGTGTCTTTTGGAAGGGTACCTTTATCCCTTTCTGATGAGGAGGAGATTGCAATTTGGCGCTTTTCCATGCTGTGATTGGCTGGTTCCATCAGAGTGGGGGGTCACGTGGTTGCCCACCCTTCTTTCCTCCTGTGGAATTTATTTGCATAGTCCAAACACAAAGTTAGAAAAGTGTCACTAAAGATTTACTGGTGCATTTATCACTTTCCAAACCATAACCAGAATGCATTTGGCAATGTTACGAACACACTACGTCCAGACATGATGGGAGAAGATTGAACTGTCATGCATGCATTCATTTGTCCATTAACAGCTAAGTTTGTGTAAGATGTTGCACTACACGTTGCTGTCACCACAGATACTTATTTCTCTGAATAAGTATAAGATGTGTGTGCTGTAATGTGCATCAGTTTTAAGGTTTGAAAACATAGTTATGAATGGATTTGAATGGATCTCCATGATCTCTCTTCGTTTCATCCACTGCTGCTGCATCTGGAGGTCCTAAGGAATTTTTATGGTCGGTCACAGGCCAAACCCTTAGGAATCAGTCTCGAGGTGGGTGGAGGGTAGAAACTGCATTTTGACCAATAGGAAGTTCTGTTCTTCCCCGGGACCAAAGGTCATCGTCTTGCCCTCTAAGAGATGTCTGGCTGTTGTCCTGGCATCTTTTTCTGATGGCGTTGGACAGTTTGCTTATGTTAGTTCACAAAGATCCAATCAAAATGTGGCAAACCTCTGTTCACTATTGTGGTCAGGGAGGAGCGCCCTTGCTATAAACTGGGCCCTGGAATGTGCTGTCCACTACATGACACAGTGTTTTCATCATTCATCAGCTGGAAAATTGCTTAAAAAAAAAAAAAGTGATGCCAAAGATATTGTTAATTTTGGTGTGGACTCCACTATTCTTATAGAATTAGAATGACTATTAACTATTAATTTGAGCCAATTTTTAACTTTAATTTTAAGTTCAGTCAACTCATAAGTTTAGTCAACTTGAAATGTTAAGTTGTATGTTAAGTCAATTAAGATATTTGAGGTGACTAAACTAAAAATTTGGTTTGTTAAACTTGAAAGCTAGGTTGTTACCCAGCTGCCTTAATTTTTTAAGTTGAATCAACCCAAATATGTAAGTTGTCACTTAGTACAACTTAACATTTCAAGTTGACCAAACTTTTTTTTTTTTCAGTTGACTGAACTTAAAATTTTAAAGGCAGCCAGGTAACAAATTATTTTAAGTTGACTCAACAACATTTTTTACAGTGTAGTTATTGTTATAGCTATCGTCCTTGGTGTGAATGGGCCTTTCGAAGGTAGTTGAGCAATGTGGGTCAATCTGACCTGCAAACATCATGATCATAAAAGAAATGTATGAGTGCTGATATGTTGCATGCATGTTCATGACGCTAAGTTAGACACAAAATATCAATCCTAGGTGTAGTACATTCAGGGTAATTGGATCAAATTGAATTGATTCAATTGGGAATCGAATCCAAATGATTCGAAATCAACTTGATTAACTGATTCAGAATTAAAAGGTTACACTTTATTAACTGTTCATCCAGCGAAAAGTTTAACTTGGTATATCATACCAATTCTGGATGTTTATATTATTTCCGTGGCCATCGGATTATAATATAAACAGTATTAGGTTGCTATGAGCTAGGTAGCAAAATCTTGGCACAGGCAGTAACTTTCATGAACAAAAACAACAAGACAATGTTATGTCCAATGAAACGAATTTATTGAACTACTCTAAGATACATGAACTAAACTACTAACAATTACACACACATACACACATGCATACGGTTCAAGGAATGAGAACTTATGGAGTTTGAAGGGATTCCCAAAATTTCTAATATCTGCTACTAGTTCTTAAATTGCAATCTGAGAAAACCACAAAAGCAGAGTTATCTTTAGCTGCTTAAGGAAATTTAGCACCAGTTCAGCAAGAGATTAAGGAGACCTTGTTTTACTTGCGTTCGGGTTTCTCGGTGGGCTCATCTTAGCGGAGGGAATCACGCCACTTCTGATTGGTTGCCTGGTTCTTTGGATGATGTCTCTGGGAAGCCTTCAGTGGTGATTGGACAGTTGGCGAGGCTGGATGAAGCTTCGGTTGGTTGCTTGGTTACACAGATGATGCTCTCGGAGCTCAGGTGAGCGCTGGTGAAGTGTTTCTCTCGTTGCGAGCGTCTCGCGTGGTTCATGGAGTCAGGGTGTTTCAAGCTGCTTCTGCTGTTCGTTGTTTCACGCAGTTCGGTCAGTTCAAGCTTCTGTTGGTTGCTTGGTTACCGAGCGTGATGAGCTTGAAGTTCTTTGGAAAGTCGGAGTTGCGGGGCGCAAAGACTTTGAAAGTTTCACAAAGCTTTAGCTGGTTCTGTAGAGTTCTGAATGGCACAATCGCGTATTTGGTCGAGCCGGGAGCGCCAGTGAGAAGGCGAACATTTTGATTTTAACCGGGCCGACGAAGTCCGTCCCATAAAGTTGTGTTCCAATCATTTGGGTTGCAAGGCGGGGTTCCGCCCTATACGGTTGCCCATTTGTGCATACCTTAGCGTAGTGTTTCTCAACGGGGGCGGTACCGTCCCCCAGGGGGCGTTCGGACAGCATCGGGGGGCGCTGGAAGCAATATTTCTGAAAGGGGGGCGTTGAGCTGTTACTGGGGGGCGTTTGGTCAAGACGAGTTTACGCCAAAGATGTATGAGCTGAAACTTGCAAAAGAAAATGGTCTGCCACATCCTAACTGTCTTTACTGGATACGTAAAAACGCACTTTCTATATCTATCGTTCAACTTGTCTGTAACGCCGCCGTGTGGAATCCCGCAGGCAGAAATAGAACGCGGCATCCGTTTATTGTAGCGCTCGCGCTCAGTTGTTACTGAACGACAGATTATAACGGGATCTATGTGCTTTAACACACGTGTCGCGCTGTTCGCGGCCTGTGTAGTAGTGGTGTTCGCTGCTAGTTTACACCAATACTCCCGCTCCTAGACTTGACGGTGTATCATTTCCTTAGCAACGACTTCAGTACTTCAGTGTTTGCTTGACTTTCTGTAGCGCAGCTGCTGCGTCAAAGCAAGCATTTAGACACGATGAAGCAAGAGATGTTTTTTTCTTGTTTAGAAAAATTAATATTAATACTTTTTGTTTGCTGATTGGCTGCGGTTGATTTGAATACCAAATTTCTAAAGAGTTTACTCAAAGCTCACAAATATAGCCTAATTTATATCCACGTGGCTTTTTTGCTCCTTTTTTGCTTCTAATGATAATGATACTTAAAATGATAAATCAAAAATGTGATGAATGTCATGTGGCATTCAATGACATTAAAAAATAAATAAATGTATATGTTCTTCTCATGCTAAGCTACAGTACATTACTACAGCTTTCAGTGTCACATGATCTTTCAGAAATTATGCTGATTGTTGCTTAAGAAACATTTCTTATTATAGCTGGCACAACACACTGACAAAAAAACCAAACAAAAACAAAACAAGATTTGAAATTGAATTGACTATAACAAATATATAAATCAGGACAGCACTAAAATAGTAACTTTCTACAACCCCAATTAAAAGTTGGGGCATTTTGTGAAATGCCATAAAATTAAGAATATGTCATTTGTTCTCTTAAGCCTTTATTTAATTGAGTTAAGTACAAAGAAAAAATCCAATGTTTTCACTGGCCAACTTAGTTTTATTTTGTTAATATAATCAAATTTTGCGCCATGATCCAGCTTTGCTTGCGAAGACCGAGAAGCTACATTTATAGCCAAACATGATACCCTCACCTATTATTTCACCTATTATTAATTCACCTGCTTGCTGTGTTTCAAAGCAGTTTATTTGGTTATTCTATAACCTTTCACTTTTATTTTGCCTCTGTCCCAACTTTTTTTGAAGTGGGATGAATACTTCAAATCAATCAATCAATAAATATTTTATAAATAAATGTTTATATTTACAGTGAAAACTTTGGAAATCTTTTCTTTGTACTTTTTTTCAATTAAATAAACGTAAAATAGAATGAACAAATCACAGATTTTATAATTTTACAAAATGTCCCAACTTCTCTAGAATTAGGGTTGTATTAGTTTTTCTTAAGTAAACTTTGAAATATTCTCACGAAATCTATGAAATATAGTAAAGTAGGGTTCATGTGTAAATGTGGGATTTACCCACCAAAATAACAATGTTCACTATGTCATTTTTATTTAGTCTTTTAATTTGGGGCAACAAGATATATCCGCATCTCAACAACACTGAAGCTGTAGCAATGAAAACCACCAACATGCTCAAAAACTCTGTAAATGAATGTTATTACACTTATTTTAAAATAATTTACTGTAAAAAAGAACTTCACTGTCTTTTTTGATCAATTCAATGCATCCTTGGAATGAAGTAATTTCCTAAAAATCATAATGACTTCATACATTTGAATTACTGTAAATACAATATCAGTCCTCATTATAAACACAAAATAATAATAATCAACTTTAATATTCAGTGAGGACAGTTAGACTATGATTTATTTGATGGGGGGCGGTGAGGGCCCTGGATAATGGGTAGGGGGGCGCTGGCCCAAAAAAGGTTGAGAACCACTGCCTTAGCGTAATGTTTTTCTGTCACGTGGAGGCAACTTTCCGCAAGAGTTTGTTAATCTCTTCAATGATGTTGTAATGCAAGCATCATACATAATATCAACTTTCATTCATGTCAACGTCTTGGAAATAAAATGAGCTTTCATTTAACACTAAACATCGGGTATCTTTCATACCATATTAATAACTTTGTCTACCTAACGGGTTATACACACATTGGTTAGTTTTTATGGTCGTCCCATAGGTTAACCAGTATTTCCAACAACTCAAAAAAACACTTAGATCAAACAGACCCACATATCATTATTATTCTGAGAGCAGAATGTACTTGACTGTGTGGCTTTTGCACTTTGTGCATGTAATAATTTTTATAGAAGGGCCTTTTGGTCATCTGTGGTCTTGTTTTTCTCATGGACAGGAGACAGAAAGCTGTCAGAGCTAAGGCTGGTGCTGATGGGAACGACTGGGAAGAGTTTAGCTGGAAATACCATCCTGGCCCGTGAGGAGTTCCAGCTAAAGACAGTCGTTCAGTCTGAAAAGAAATGGGCAATGGTGGCTGGCAGAAAAGTCACTGTGGTTGAGTCGCCATGCTGGAGCCTGTCAGATGTGCGGAATACTGCAAAAATGTACCAATTAGAATTTATGCATAGCCTGGATTTGTGTGACCCAGGGCCACACGCTATTCTCTTAGTCATATGTGTCGACTCGAAATACAGCGAGATGAACAACACAGTGGTGGAGGAACATCTCAGTCTTCTCAGCCAGAGAGTGTGGAATCACACCATTGTCCTGTTCACTCATGAAGACTGGCTGGGACAGACTCCCATAGAGTTGCACATCGAGAGCGAAGGTGATGCCCTCCAGTCGCTGCTTAAGAAATGCAAGAACCGATATCATGTCCTCAACAATAAAGCCGAGAATGATGACATGCAGGTCATGCGGCTGTTTGAAAAGATCGAGGAGATGGTGGAAGAAAATCACCGCTGCTATTATCAACTAGACCAAAAGTTCATAGAGGCCGCGGACAAGAGAAGGCAAGTGGAGCAGAGAGCAAAGCAGCGAGAAATGAAGGGACAGAGACTGAGAGAAGAAAACAGAGCAAAGACGGGCGAGTATATTTGTGTTTGGTTTCTCTATACTGTATATAATATTTTTACGACCAATTTTTGACGCTGACATTTTTGTCCTTTTAAGTCAGGACCTTTTTTTTTTTTAAATGAACACAAGGGTCAAAGTGTGGATGGGTTCTGATTGGCCGTCAAAGTTTTTATCACTCATCAGCTGAAAAGAAATGGTTATGGAAGTCATTGCAGTGATATCGTTGCTTTGGCGTTGTCATTATAGCTATGTTATTCTTATGAATATGGACATCTTTATTGGTATATCTATGGTCCTTGGTGTGAATAAGCTTTTATCAGTGCAAATGCATGCATCGCAGTATTCACAGTCCTGTTTTCCCATAGAGAGGAAATCTGAAAGCAGCAGCTTGGCACCAGAGGCTGTCCGAAGAGCACACACATCTGTCTGGTAATCATGTTTACATTGTGCATACTCATTTTTTCTGATCAGAATTAAGGACGTGTTGCAGTTACGTTCTGTGTTTAGGTCGCAGGATGGAGGCAGAGTGTCACCAGCAGACAGTTACCTGTCACTGAAGAGCAACAATTCAATTCTAGTCCCACCGAACTTACAACTTCCTGACCATCACAGGTACTTCACTTATTGCTCAGCAGGATGTGCATGATGTGCAGTGGTCTATCTGTGACTGCAGCAGTTGTAATGAATGCTTTGACTTACAGATTCACATCGTCTGTTCTCATCGACGAGTCAGAAGGACAGATTCCACAGCCATGGTGTGGCACACAACACATCTGCTTACTTACTTTGTAGGATGTAGTTTGTGCATGCAAACTAATCACACATCACAGATATACTGAACTCTATTAATGACCTTATTTTTAATCTAAGAGCAGTGCAGCCATTTATAACTTAAGGCTTCCAGTGTCATTCACCTCCAGTTATTTTACCTATACAAAAACAGTCTGCGATGCTGCATGATATTGCAAACTGGTATTTCTTATCTAATTATTTTAATGTGTTGTTGTAGATATAAAAACACAGATTTGTGGTGGAGGTAGTTTCATTGTTTTTGGCTAATGAATTGCAAATCTTGCACATTCACAAAAAATAGCTTATATATACACAGTGGTGGAAATGGCCAAAATTCACTTGGAGGTCTCTAGCTTGGGTGGTTGGGTTGTGGATAATAATGGTCATTTTAGATGTCCTTTCGGTTGTATTTGTTCTATGTTGTGTGCTCCTACTGAAAAAAAACCCAACAAAAACAAAAAACTTAGGAACACCTTCTGGCCACCTGAAAGAATTGACAGAAATGAACCTTCCCATTATGAAGTGTTATTTGACTTCTTAGTTTTTTGTTTTTTTTTTAAATCTTCGTAATGTAATATTTCTAATTTATTAAATGTATATCATCTTTTGTGACAATAAAAATGTTTGTTTATTTTATTCATTTATTTTTATTTTTTCAAAAATTTAAATCAAAACAATAAATAAATGTAAACAATGAATTAAATTAAAATAATATGGTACAATCAGGAAGAATAAGTTACCAGTCAAATGAAATAAGCAACAACAATTCACCTTCGCACGCCACAGAAGAGCACAAATGTGGCATTAAGGAATATTTTCATGTTTCAGAGGTGGCATTAATGCATTATTACAACAATGTTATGAGATTTAATGTTTTAAATATAAAGTTTTGAATATAGAAATATTAAACGATTCATTTACAAATGAAACAGCGCTGTGTCAAAGACTGTAGATGCGCAGCGGCTCAGCTGTGACTTTGTTTGGAACTTTGTTTGGATTTTTGTTGACGAAATAGAGCACAATCAGACAACGGTGTTCATAAAATGTAAGTCACTTAATAATAACTTTAGTATAAAATCAAAAATGTTTTATAAATTCAATTTCACTTTTGAAAGCTCCCGTTATAATCATTAAAAACCGTCACTTGTCTCAGTTTGCGATCTCACAAACTTGCATTTTAATAAATGAAGCTCTTTACACTGCATTATAAATTTCCAGCCCTGTATTAAAAAAAAAAAAAAAAATATATATATATATATTTATATGGGTGTTGTTTTGGTTTTAGGACAACTTTGATGAAAAGTTTTGATCCACTTCAAATGTTGACTACTAAACACATAATTTCAAATAAAATAAACGTGACATGTATCTGACTCTCATCTGCTTTAACATGTCATTTTGCAGTGAGCGTCTAATGGAGACGAGAGATGGCCTCTCCTGCGGACGCAGTGCTTTCTGCCAGTATGTACCAATCAAGTGTCCTTCTGAAGAGCCAACATCCAAGCTCCAGTATGCTGAGCCACGTTCAGCCTCGCCGCCTTCGAACAGCACCGAGTCTGCAGACAATAACACCACAGATGACATTAAAAGTGCTGGAGTTTATCCAGATGTGTAATGTATAAGCCCAGCACACACACAATCTGGATGAGGCAGCCACAAATTCTTTTGTGCATGTCTCATAAGAAAAAGAAAGATAGACAGAAAAAGTTCAAACTCAGACACAGAACATAATACAATATAAGCCAATATATGCATGCCGCTGAATATGAGAATAAACTGCTGTATCAGTGGACTTGCATGTATCCACACACATGAAGATGAACAGACAAGGAGACAAGACACCCCCCCACAAAGCAGATCTATCACCAAGACATATGTATTGCTGCTCCTCCGAAGAGCCATGAGATCGGTTGTGGCTAGAAGGGATACTGCTCCGACCGGAAACTAACGATGAAATGAATTGTTCTACCTATTAGATTGTGTTTTTTAATGTCTACACCTACCCCAACCCTAAACTTAGCCCTTACTGTAATACAAAAACAGTATTATTGTTGTACAGTGTGACAAAAATAACACTGGGTTGATGTGCGCATGCCCAGTAACCACAGCTGTGTCCCTTCTAGCCTTTACCCATGTGAACCGCATCTATGCGAGTGTAACAGATTTAAAAAGGTGTTTCCACTTGCTTTGGTTATTATATGTATATGGCCCTTTAATTATAATAGAACCGCACTCCCTGTTCATTGGCTGGCGGCATGTTGGAAACTCTTTCCGGTTAAGTCAGTAATATTCGCGCCAGACAAGAGAGTGGTTGTGGTGGGTGAGTGCTCTCGGAAAATGTATTTCTTTTGTTGATCTTTCTAGATTTTGATGATGTATTTTTCTTCTTTCTTGTTACCAAATGATATTGTAATGGTTAATGTGCACTCGTCAATGCAGGACGTTGTGTAAGAATGCTGTGAAACTGATCACTTCATTTGAATGTGTTTTAACAGAATTAAATCATCCACCCGAGGCGCGAAATGGTGTCGTTGTCTCAATTATTACACGCAATGCAAATACGAGCCGTTACATAAGCCTGGGCTACCATGCCCAGGGCCGCATTAAAACCTTACTGCCCCATACAATACTGATATATATATATATATATATATATATATATATATATATATATATATATATATATATATATATATATATATATATATATATATATAATGTATATATATGTATATGTATATATGTATATGTATATGTGATTTCTTTCTAATGTTTGACACAAATGGCAACTATATTAGGTTGCTTTAGACTAATATTTACACAAAAAATGTAAATTCTGTTGTTGTTCTAAACCTGTATGAGTTTCCGTTTGCTGTTGAATGCAAAAGAATATAGTTGGAACAATACTGGTAAACAAACAGTTGCTGGACCCCCTGTCTTCCATAGTATTAACAAAACAAACAAAAAAAACAGAAAATAAACAGTACTGGGGTCATTGGGGACCAGAAACTTTCTGGTTACGAACATTCTTCAAAATATCTTTTTTTTACGTTAAGGAGAACAAAGAAATTCAAGCAGGTTTAGAACAACTTGAGGGTGAGTAAATGATGACAGTATTTTCATTTCTGGGTGAACTATCCCTTTAAAATCTTATGTCAATCTATAATGTCAGGATCTCATATAGTCTGCTCCTATACATGAATTATCTTTAACTACGTTCATTAAAGGCACGAAAAAGACCTCAATTTTTGTCAGGCGCTGTGTGTATCACGCTGAAACTGTCTTAACGCGCACATTTGCCAAAATGAATTCTGTCCCTGAACAGTGACATTTGTTTTTAAACAACAATGCTTAAAATTCATTTAAATGAAAAGCTCAGCCTACATCATGACGCGCAAAACGACTAACTTTCTACCGGGTTATCTCTCAACCCAGAAGCGAATATACTTTGTTCAAACACTAAAAACAAAATAGTCAAGTCGAGTCAAGTCGAGCTTTGTCATTCCGCTACATGTGTGGACATACAGTGGAGCGAAATATCGTGTCTCGCAGGACCACGGTGCTACATAAATAAACATAAATATGAACATACATATACTAGACGTAGAAACAATTTTTTAAACCTATACATGTAACTATACATATACTATAAATAATTGACTATACATACACATAACCTAAGACAGACTATACAAGTACTTTACATAATAACTGTACATGATAATGTGCAGAAGAGGTATTTAAAGGTTAAGAAGCAAATAGTGCAATATGATTTGTGGTGCGTTGACAAGTAAACATTTGTTCCTTATTAGGTCCTTGTAACGTGGAGCGTTAATAAGAAAGTGTCTGGTGCATAGAGAGAAAAGAGTGTTTCTACAGGTGGTTTGTCCAGCCCACTCACCTGTGTGTAGCACACTCAGAATTGCAAAAATTGTGTTTTGAGTTTTTCAACAGTTTACATTGTGGATAAGGATTTCAGAGGGGGGTGAGGTGGTTGGAATTGAGGGCTCTCACAGCCTGGGGGAAAAAGCTGTTGAGCAGTCTTGCAGAGCTTGTTCTGATGCTCCTGTAGCGTCTTCCTGATGGCAGGAGCTGGAAGAGATGATGGGAGGGGTGGGTGGGGTCCTTCACGATACTGGTGGCTTTACCTGAGCATCTTGCAAGGAAAATGTCCAGAAGGGAGGGGAGAGGGGCACCGATGATCTTAGCAGCTGTGTTCACTGTCCGTTGTAGGGTCTTGCGGTCAGCAGCACTGCAGTTCCCGTACCAGACAGTGATGCAGCTGGTCAGCACACTCTCAATGGTGCCCCTGTAGAAAGTGGTGAGGATGGATGGAGGGAGACTTGCCCTTTTCAGCCGGCGGAAAAAGTGTAGGCGCTGTTGTGTCTTCTTGTTGAGCGACGTGACGTTGGTGGTCCAGGTGAGATCCTCCGTGATGTGCACCCCCAGGAATTTAGTGCTGCTGACTCTCTCCACAGCCGAGCTGTCGATGGTCAGTGGGGGGTGATCAACAGAGTGTCTCCTGAAGTCCATCACAACCGCTTTTGTCTTACTCACATTGAGGTGCAGGTTGTTAGCGCCACACCATTCAACTAGTTGTGCCACTTCCTCTCTGTAGTGTTTCATCGTTGTTGCTGATGAGACCTATACCACAGTCATGTCACCAGCAAACTTGATGATGTGGTTGGAGCTGAACTTGGCAGTGCAGTCGTGGGTCAGCAGCGTGAAGAGCAGCGGGCTGAGAACACAGCCCTGTGGGGCACCTGTGCTCAGTGTGGTAGTGCTGGAGGTGTTGTGGCCGACACGGACTGACTGAGGTCTTCCAGTTAAGAAGTCCAGGATCCAATTGCAAAGGGAGGTGTTTAGGCCCAGAAGGTTTAGTTTGTGGATGAGCTGTTGTGGGATTATTGTGTTGAATGCTGAGCTGAAGTCAATGAACAGCATTCTAACATAAGAGTCTTTGTTTTCTAAGTGAGTAAGAGCCGGGTGGAGGGTGGAGGAAATGGCATCGTCCGTGGAGCGGTTTGGACGGTATGCAAACTGGAGCGGATCGAGTGTGTTGGGGAGGCTGGTTTTAATATTGCGCATAACTAACCTCTCAAAGCACTTCATCATGATTGGAGTCAGTGCTATGGGACGGTAGTCATTCAGACAAAACACAGGGGACTTCTTTGGTACTGGAATTATGGAGGTGGATTTGAGACACGTGGGGACGACTGCCTGGCTCAGTGAGGTGTTGAAGATATCTGTTAGGACATCTGTCAGCTGTGCAGCACAGTCCTTCAGTACATCCAACAAGTTAATAATCAAACTGACCTAATATCTGTGGGAATGATGACGCTGTTTTTATATGCTCCTTGTGCCCAGTGTTTCCACAATTTCCACAATTTCCACTCCCTTATCAGCTTTACTAAAATAACCTAGCTGGGGAACTAACCTAGCCCCCTTTACAATGGTGTTTTTTTGTTTTTTTTCGAGTAAAAACTTTATATTTTTTACTTATCGAAGATTGTTCTATTGCGTAGGCTACCATTTCCAGATTATGCCAGAGCGAAGTTAAGAGAGGTGAGTGCGGACATTAGACGTAGCGATCACATGATTGATCCGTGCATGGTCCTTCAAAAGTAAAGTATAGAATATATGCATTTGATTAGTAAACCAAATTCAAACGTGATGTTTTAATCTCTGATGGTAATATGGAATTTACGGAAAAGCTCCTAATAGCGCTAATATGTGAGGGGCATGGCGAGGTTTACTTCGGCACTACCCATGGCCTGTCAATCAACTCCACAGCCAATCACCTGCCCCTTCCTTGCTCGGGCCCTGGGGCTTCAGCCCTGCCTAGCCCAATGGTTAACACGGCCCTGACCACACCGACTGGCTTAACTCCAATTAGATGCGCACTGTGTGCAATGTTAATTAACAAAATGGATATACGTTGTAATCCGATGCACATGTCCACATGAGCAAATATCATATTTAAACAATCTGCAAATGAACTGAAATAAAAGCAGAATATGAACATTCTTTCTCGGTTTTCTCTCTACACAGCAGTGGCGGCATTTCACAAAACCGTAGGGTATGGCAGTGGTGTAAGGGGACAGAAAGGAGAAAAGGTTTTATTCATTTATTTACTTAGGTATTTTATTTATTATTTTTATTTTTTCCCCCCAATAATTAAACACTGCGTCATCAAGAGTAGTTCTTGTAGCTTTATCAGACTTAACATTTTATGAAAATCAAGGTCAAAAGGAGTTAAGGTTTTTGACCAACGAATTACTGAGCTCTGTCATTAAAACGTCTGTACCAAGTGCATTGTATAATACGCTTTCATCAACTTAGGTTATAACTTTTATTTTTTCTGTAGCTATATGGGCGTTTTTTTTTTTTTTTCTCTCCATACACTTGGTCAAATCTCATGATATAAACAATGAAGAGCTATATGCACAGGATATTTTAAACTTACAAAGTATACTGGCTACAAATAGACTGTAAATGCTAAGACTCTTCACCGCTCTTTAAACACATGAAAAACGTTAGCCTTTGCAGACAAAGTGTTGCTTCATTCTGAATGGAGGCGGGGTGAAGTTATGAGGTTTCACTGATAGTTTGAGGATCCAATGGTTTAGTGACAAGCTCTTTTGAATGCTATTTATTGATAGACATAGACAGACATAAGAAAGACCAATGGCACTGATTTAAAATAATGATAACAAAATATAATAGAGATATGAAGTTTGGATAATCTTCCATAGCACACCTGACTGAGCTAGGCGATTGCTATACTCCCTGTTACACAGCACAGCAAGTACACAGCACTGCGTGCAGCTGAAATCAACCACACACTTATCAAGTGGACTCATCTGGTTCCCGTGGTCTTGCACCGACGGCCGTTTAGGTGACAAGTTCCTAATTGATGATCCGTCTCTGGGGCTCATCTAGTCGATGTGGTCTCCGCTGACATTCAGGGCCGTAGAGGTCGTCTCTAGGTGCTGATCCACCATCTGATCTGGATACGGACTGGATCTGGTGGTTAAGGTGACCTCTGAATAAGAAAGAAACCATTGATGCCATTCTTCTGACGATGCACTGAGTACATCGGGTGTTATGGGAAGTGTTCCCGGTTCCGGTTCCCTGCCCTAACCCTTGCCTGTTTTTTGGATTACGCTTTTGGATTATTCTTTGATACTGTTTGCTGGTGTTCGACCCTGCCTGTCTTGACCACGTCTGTAAATAAAGCCTTGAATTTGGATCCCCAACTCTGTTGTCCTGACATTTACACCCCTTTACCTTTTAGCCGTGGCTCATGTTTATAACAGTAATCATGAGGGGTAGACTCGTTTAAGATAATGTAATCTTCTGATTTTAGCCAGGTTTCTGTCAAACAGAGCACATCTAGGTTATGATCAATGATCATATCATTTACAAAAAGCGCTTTTGTAGAGAGGGACCTGATATTCAATAAGCCAAGTTTTATCATTTGTTTCTCTGTATTATGTACTTCTTTTTTTTTTTTTATTTGTTGAACATCACTTAGATTGTTACTCTTAAATTGGTTTGGACGTCTTTTGTATTGTCTAGCTCGGGGAACAGACACAGTCTCTATAGCATGATATCTAGGTGTAAGGGTCTCTATGTGCTGAGAAATAACTGATTTTGGTGACGTGAGGCGGCTAGCAGACGGTCGGATTAGCCAGTCTGTCTGCTTCCTGACCTGGGCCCCAGTTAGTCAAGTGCAAACTCTGGGTGTGACAAGTCCCTGAGGATGTTCTTGGCAAGAAATCCCCAGATGTCCTACTGCTTCAGCCCAGATTTTGGAGTGTTCATCGATGGATGCTTTTCAATCCCAAGAGTCCACAGGAGATCAATACGTCATCATCGAACGTGATTGAGAACCGCGATGAGGGTGTTTACAAACGTGAGTATTACAAACCAAAACACGGTTCCTTGTGTTAGAATCATATTTGTTGACCTACTCTATAGTAAGGTGTAGACGTTAAACAGCATAGTATATTTGTGATGTTGCTGTGAAAAAATGATTTATTTTGTATATCGAACAGTAGAGCTCCAGTAAGCACACGTACGTCTCCAAAGTTGATTTACACAAACCATATACATCTTAAAGATGATTACTAAATGTCTATTTAACATCTGACAGGAAAATGTTCTAAAAGAATTGCAGATGAGCACATCACAACATCAAACAGACATCTGAGTGAGTGGTGTACCTTATGTGTGCTTATTATGTAGGATTCACTGTTGCCAATACTGCTTTAGTTGAATGTCAGTAATGTAAATAAACATACATACATGAAGTAACTAAACATGAGTTATCTATTTTATTTGTCCATAGTCCTGTTGACATATTGAGGATCATTTGTGTTGGATAAAAAGTCAGTTAACACATCAGCAACTACCTCAACATGTACATGTAGTAGAAATCACAGAGGTAACTCAATCCTGTCCATTACCGCGAGAAGTAGGGGTGCTGAGGGTGCTGCAGCACCCCCTAGTTTGGAGCTAAAGAAAAAATGGGGTGCTGGGGGTGCGGTGTTAAAATAAATAAATTAAAATTTCGTAACAAAAATGAAATAAATAATTAAATAAAACTAATTTTATTAACTTGAAAATTCATTAAAATTCATTGGGGAAAAAACAATGACAATAAGCAACTACTGTCGCGTGATGTCACCACGTCCTCATCCGTCATTGCGGATAAAAAAATACACTAGTCAACAACATTGCGCAAAAACGCATTTCCGAGTTTTTTGCGAAGCCCAAACAAACTAAAAAGAGACCGAGCCTTGATCTGACGGATCAATTGGATAAGGAAGCAGACCTGGAGCTTATGCCTAGTGGGCAGCCAACCAGCAGCAGCTACAACAGCTCCTCCAAAGCGTCCACCACATCAGCGCTAATTCAAGGTAACATGAACGTCGCCGCCGCCTTCGCGGCAGCAGTATCAGCACAAAATACTAGCATTATCAACCAGCCAACTTCAGATTTCCTGGAAGGCAGTTCGGAAAAGAGACATTTTCTCGTTCATTTAATACAAACTGGTTCAACAAATGGAGTTGGCTGCATTACATTGAGGAAGGTGATCGCGTTGTCTGTTTTAGCTGTGTGAAAGCAGTGGAAAAACGTCTCATTAATGAAGACAGTGTGAGGTTTGACAGCAGTTTTGTAAAGGGAGGCTTCACAAACTGGCGGAAAGCCACAGAAAAATTCAACGAACATGAGAAGTCTAAACTTCATTGCGATCCCATTCAAAAAACCGCTGTCGCTGGACAAAACACCCCAATTACTGCTATTTTATTCAATTCAATTGCGCAATTCAACATAAGATTGTATCCCGTGCCTCAAATAGTCCGTTCTGTGGACTGACAGCTGATGGTACCACAGACTCCAGCACAATGGAGCAATTCTCCTTGACACTGCAGTATGTGGATGAGAAGTTAGAGAGTCACTCTGATTTTCTTGGATTTTACAGTGCCCCTGACAGCAGTGGAGAGACCCTGTTCAGGTGCATCAAAGATGTATTTCTCAGGCTGAACATCCCATTAGAGCGTCTCCATGGATATTGTTTCGATGGAGCTTCTAACATGTCGGGACGGTTTTCGGGTGTTCAGGCGTGGCTAAAAAAAACATGCCCAGAGTCCCTCTTCGTCCACTGTGCCAACCATTCACTTGACTTAGTTCTTCAGGAGGCTGCACGTGAGGTGGGTCTCATCGCGGATTCAGTTAACTTTGTTCAGGGTGTAGCTGTGGTAATCTGTGAGTCAGCAAAACGCAAGGATCTCTATCAGTCAGTGTTTGGCTGTGATGATGTAGTTACCTTACTGGCCATATGTCCAACAAGATGGTGCATACGAACAACAGCTATCAAACGAAATAACCAAAACAATGGAGCAGCTTAAGGAGGACAGGAGTGTTAGAGGAGATATCAGAGCGAAGATCAGAGGCTTGCACAAGCAAGCAATGAAAGCAAAAACCTATTATGGCCTCCTTTGTTGTGAAGCAATATTCGAGCCATGTGAGTCGGTGGCCAGGAGTTTGCAGCATACCAAAGCCAGTGCACTGGGCGCCCTTAAGTGTGCTGAACTGCTTGAAAGACGCATGGAGGCCCTTCGGGATGATGCAGTGGTGGATAAAATGCCACAAACTGTATCCTCAGCAGGACTTAAAATGCCAGATGAGAAAAGGATGACAAAAACCCCAACACGCTATCAACACACAGCAGAGCCAGAGGCAGAATCACAAGTTGCACAACACTCATTATGGAGACAAGAATTTTATGAAGCTGTGGACTTGGTCAGAGCAGAAGTAAAGAGGAGATTTGATCAAGATGGTATGAAAACAGCAGCTCTCAGAGAAAACATGCTTATAACGGCAGCCAACAAGAAGCAAATTGTAGATGTAGATTCTGTTCACCTTCCACATCAGATTGACAAAGACTGGAGATCCAGCTGAAAATGATGGGAGATCTTTACAGTGATTCCATCGATACAGTAAAAGACATCACAACAACCATGTCTAAACTCCATTCACAAACAAGAGCTCTTTTCAAAGAAGTTGAAAACCTCATCAAACTCTGTCTAAGTCTCCCCAACTCAGCTGCTTCATCAGAGAGAACATATTCTGCTCTCCGCCGTCTGAAGACATGGTTACGCACAACCATGACGCAAAAACGACTGACCCACCTTGCTCTGATGCATGTTCATGGAGATATTTTGGACAATTTGGACATTGATGCCCTCATGCGTGACTTCATCAGCATCAGCCCAGAGAGAAAGGCCGCATCTGGAGTTCTGCATACAGGCAGGCAGTAAAGGTAAGACAGTAATGTTTCTTAATAGGACATTATAGCTGATAGGTCTATGTGTATGAGTTCATTTCTGTGTGCTGTCGCCGTGCAGCCTGCAGTTGTGTCTGGAAATTGCATGTGGAGGATCATAGGCTATACTAATAAAGTTTATTGGAGTACATTCAGTGATGGAAATAATAACTAACATTTTAAAATTTAATTAAAAAGATGAAATCAATGTTTTAAATATAAAGTTTTGAATAAAGAAATACTTAATGATTTAAATAACTACAATTATTTTTTAAAAAATGAAACTAAAACTGTCAGTAGATGGCAGTCTTTGTCAAATGATTCGTTTAATAATTCGTTCAAACAGTTGATTCATTCAGGGAGATGCGAAGCGGCTCAGCTGTGGCTTCGTTTCGAATATTTCCTTTGAGGAAATGCAGCAAAATCAGACAACAGTGTTCAACGGGGTTCATTTCAGTTTTTGCACTTCAAAAAATCATATTAAATTCATTGTTACTTTTGATTCTTTATAATTATTTGTGTAATTTACAAAAAAAAATCGGATATAAAATTGTTTATACAGTCAGTTTATTCTCTCTCTCTCTCTCTCTCTCTCTCGCCAGCGTCGCCAGGAGCCTGCAGTTGTGCACTTTGTGTTTTGGAGATGTTGTGCTTTGGCTATAGGCATACGCATTAATCCTATTTTGGTTTAGTAGTATTACGTTTTTTGTTTGTTTTTATTTTAGGCAAATTAACACTTCTAACTTCTAATAGTCGTTTCAACTTGTTATCTTATAAACTTTTAAGTGTGTACATTTTCTTTTATATTATACCAATTTAGAAAAAAACAAACATTTGTCATGACTTTGATTATTTTATTTTATTTTTTTGTTTAACACGTCTGTACCCAAATTAAATATTAACGAGTATGTCTAAAATGAATTAAAAACATTTAAAACAAATGCTCAATTTGTGGTTCAGCGTTATATTTGAATGAAAACACAGCAACAATACAGACCAACTCAGTTATTTTAAACGAAGAAATTAAACGTTTATTAACAATCGTTCTCTTGCGCTTTTGGATCCGCCACCAGTCATTTCGCATTATTCTCGTCACATGACTCCTGCTGCTGCCCCCCCCCCTCCCTCCCTCCCTCCCCCTCCCTTTTTTTTTCTCAGCCCCCCCTGCTCAAAATACGTTCCGGCGGCTACGATCCTGTCTGAATGTTACAGGGACAGATTAGACACACGTCTGCTTACCCAGTGCAGAGTGACTGATAAAGGAATGATGCCATCAAAGGCTTTGAGTGAGTATACATTACATAAATTAATAAAACATCTTTTAAATCTTAAGTTGTAGTTTATTTGAATTGTTGTAATTTCAAACAGAGCTATAACATCACTTTTCTGATACTTGATTTCTGTGCCTTTGCTGCAGATCTTTTGTGGTGGAGCAGGACCTGCAATGAATGGTGGAAAACCTGATATAAAAATATAAAGTAAGATCATTTTGTTACTTCTAATAAAGAGATCAGTTGATATTGTGCTATTAAAATGACAGTTTTGTATTGTCTTTGTGCATCTTTGTATGATCTGAAATGTCTGCAGACTGGTGTGTGCACTGAGAAAGGAGAAATCCACAGCAGCATCCTGGAAATGGTCTGGTGCCGTGGATGAGACCCTCCATCACTCCACCTGCCCTTTGTTACGAATCTGGACCAGATGTTGCTGTGGCCTCTTCATCCTCAGTGAGCTCAGAGCCAGCGGGAGCATCTCGAAAAACACTAAAAGGAACTGAGGATGTGATTTTGGTCGAGTTTGTTCTGCTGGTTTCATCAGTCAATGGAGTTTCAGAAGCTTCAAAAGCATCATCAAATAATGTCATGAAGCTTCTGAAACTCAGGCTCCATTGACTGATGTTGTGCAAACAGAAACCAGCAGGACAGACTTAACCAAAATCACCTTGTGTGTTCAGAAAAAACAGAAACAGACACAAGGATTGGACAGTGTGGAGGGGAGTAAATAATGACTGAATTAATATTTTTGGATGAACTAACCCTTTAAAGCCCCAAATAGAAATTGTATAAAATGTATATAAGCATTTATATAATAGTAGTACCTTGAAGAAATAAACTTCAAGAAATTAGCAGCTTTATTGTGCGTTTGTGCCCAAGACATAAAAAAAGAATTTACAAAAATAAGATTTACATTTTATGCATTTGGCAGATGCTTTCATGTAAAGTGACTCACAGTGCTCTTATTAAAGGGACCCCAGCAAAGACAGGTGAAGGTGGGCACGGTGGTCAGCTGCACAGCTGTAGTAGGATGTGGGCTCACTGAATATAAATACATGATTGTCAGAACAATATGTTTGAATAAAGTTCAAACATTTAAAAATAAAGGTGAATGAATAAAGTTCAAACATTTGTTCCATGTGTCAATATTTACTGTCATGGTTACTTTTATTTATTCTTTTACTCATTTATTCATGTTTTCTGTTGCTGCCAGTAAATAAAATATAATTGTTTCAATAACTAATACATTAATTCATGACTTGACTGAAAATTGAGATGTATTTGCCTTTGCTGAATTTATTGTGTAGTCATGCACAGCTATGGCACATGACAGAAATTACATTTAGCATGTTTTACTAAAAAATATAATTAATTATTGGTCAGCATTTATCATTATTATTGTTCATAAGTGTTGGGGTGGGCTAGCAATGCATTCTGAGCTCATTTTAATTTCTAGGTAGCAACACTTGCATTTTTTTTTTTTTGAGCGTAAAATCAGCAGTCTTCTCCAATGATGAGATCTGTCTGACGTCTCCTTTGTGCAAATATTGTAAACACTGCAAACATGAACGAGCTCAGGGAAAGATGGTAGTATGTCTAACAATAACAAAAAAATAAAATAAGTTTTTCTTACATCATAGTATGAGATTATATACACAAAATTACAAAATTATATTCATATAATCATAATGCATTAAAATTCTATTGTTTTTGTTATTTATAAGCCTCTGTGATGAAACGAGAGAGAAATTTAACAAGAAAAAGAGGAATGAAGAATTTTGCACATAAAATAAAGAAATTAATAACACATTCCAGAAGTAACGTTTTGGGTTTTCGTAATAAAAATAGTATCTTTAAGGATTAAGCTGTGGGTCATATTAGTGTTGTTAAAAATATAAAAGCTTAAATCAACCCAAAATGTATTGGTTATACAATCACAGTAAAAGGGCAGCTGTTTCTTTAGCAAGACCACAAAATGAGCAAATTTCATTAACGTCAAAATATTTACAAATAGATTAATTAAACCAGGCGCTCATCTATTTTAAGTTGTTGCGCTTGTTTTAACGTCATAGGTCACATGATAACGTCAGCATGTCGGATCGCATTCATACTCGCTGAGATTTGGCTGTTGAGTACCTCTTTTAGCGCTCGTTAAGTACGTACTTAATACTTACGAACATAAAAGCTGAAGTGTTTCAGACATACAAGCACAGTTCAGCTGAATGGTAAAGTTTGCCCTCTTTAACTTTGTTCTGTTTTGTGTTCATCTGCTTTTACCATTTGCTCTTTTTACACTGACTATCACTCTCTATAGACTAGTACAATCAGATACAAACAATATTTTTTTTCCAACATTTATTACAATATATACTAATAAATTGAACTAGATGCTTTTAATTGATTTCCTACTGAACTCTCAGTAACTGAACTCAAACCATTTCAAATATACTGTAGTGAACTATAGTCAATCATAACATTACATCTATTGTGTTTTTTTTTTTGTTTTTTTTCTGAAAAAAAAAGTACACGAAGCCCACAAATAACAACAACAAAACTTTGACCATAACAGTATTCTAAAAATAAAATAAAAATAATGAAATGTCAGTTCAATAACTGGTGTGTTTTTGTGTGTTTAGTATGGCTACAGTAGGAGTGAATGTGATTGAAACAGCAGCTCTAGGGAGACCCTTCCAGCTGGGGAAATTAACACCAATTAACACCAATTTCAGAGTCACGGCTTCAGACTCCATTGAGGACAAATCAAGCTTACTGAACATCGACAGCTCTCTGAAACTCAGTCTTTTAGGTGGACTGGTCAATGTGAGAGGAGCAGCCAAATATCTTAACAACACCAAGACGTCTTTCAGACAGCAGAGACTGACGCTGCATTATCACTCTACCTGCAGATTTAAAGAACTGACCATGAACCACTTGGCAGCTGAAAATATAATTTATCCTGAGGTGTTTTATAATGATGCAGCGACACACGTGGTGACAGCAGTGCTGTATGGAGCAGACGCCTGCTTTGTGTTTGACAGAGAAGTTTCAGCAGATGAGGAAATAAAGACAGTAGAAGGAGAAGCAAAAGTGGTTCTGTTTTCACTGATCTTCCAAAACTGCTGGGAGAAAAGAAAGAGCTGGCGGTTCCTCTGAGAGTTTGGCTTCATCCTCTGGACAAACTTCACTCAAAAGCTTCAAAACTTCAGAAACACATCAGCATGGATCTAATTATTAAAACTGAATCAGTGATTGAGAGTTTAAATACAGCTGAGATGAAATGCAGAGACCTTCTGAAAGACTCTCCTGCTCTGACTTTTACTGAATTTCAGAACAAAATACTGCAAATGAAGCAAAACTGCTACAAGTACAAACTGAGACTCATGAAGAGACTCGGCTCTCTCCTGCCAAACATCCGTGGAGACGTGATGAAGGAAACTGAGCTGAATGATCTTCTACAAGAACATGATGAGTCTCCATTCAGAGGAAGAGACCTCACAGAATGGCTGAAAGAGAGAGAAAGAGAGTCTGAGATCATTAAATCAGTCCTCAGACAGCTGAAGGATGCTGGTGCACAGGAAGAAGTCAATCTAGATGCTGTCTGGATGGATTTGGGAGATGAAAATCTGGTCTGTTACACATTCACATCATTGGACTGGACAGATGTGCTGCTTCCTAAACAAACCACTTATCTGAACCCTTCAACAAAAGGAGAAACTGATGAGAACCACCCTGATTCAGAGCAAAAGTCTTGGCTCAGTTCTAATGTCATGAAGAAGATAAGGAGAAACGTGGAGATCTTTAAAAAGTTGAGTTCAAAAGACCATAAACCAGCCAGGTTCATTGTGTCCTCAAGAGAAATGGAGAATAATCCAGGTTCCTGCATTCTGCTGTATGAACATGGATGTGATGAAGCTGTTTGCTTTATTCCTCCATCCAAACCAGTCTGTCCAGTCACTGAAGAGGTCAGAGAAAACACTGTGGTTCTGAAGGTTCCTCCATTGTGTCCTGATACAGTGGAGCTCAGATTACTGTATAAACTGAAGCAGGACTCAGTCTGGACATCTAAACCTGTGATGAAGAATCAAAACACAGTTACTCTGACTGATCTGAGATCAGAAACTGAGTATGAGATCAGATGGGAAGCGGTGGGGAAACTCAACTACACCACACACGGTGACGTCATCAGAGTCACTACAGAGGTACATTGATCAATCTTCAAAAATCAGATGAGGAAAAATTAATAGATCACTTCTCATCTTAGTATTTGCCTTATAGTTTGTCTAATATTGTTAATTATCAAATGCTTATTTCAGGGAAGAAACCGATCAGTAATGGGTAAGTCTTTTTTCACACTCATTCAAAATCATTGACTTCATTAATCTTAAGGGAGAAAAAAGTTGTCAATCAATAATCAACACTGACATCATTAATCTCTGATCATCAATATACAAAACACAACTATACAAACACATAAGTCACTACTTCACATTAAACATGATTCCACATCAAGCACACAAAAATGAAGAAAGTGATGATTGAAACATCAGGAATACACCATTATAAAATAACACCGGTTAACAAAGATGTTGTCTTTTCAGATTCATGTCTGAGAGTGTTATGATCATACTTTCATAACCGTTTGTGACACATTTTACTGTACACACAGTTCTGATGTGAACGTTTGACCACTGTACACTCTTAAAAATAAAGGTGCTTCACGATGCCATGAAATAACATTTTTTTGTCTAAATGGTTCCAGAAAGAACCTTTAACATCTGAAGAACCTTCTGTTTCACAAAAGGCTCTTTGTGGAGAAAGAAGGTTTTACAGATTATAAAAAGGTAAGAAAGAGATGGTTCTTTAAAGAACCTTTGACTGAATGGTTCTTTGTGGAACCAAAAATGGTTCTTCTATGGCATCGCTGTGAAGAACCTTTTAAAGCACCTTTATTTTTAAAAGTGTAGTGTAAAATTTGTTTCTTGAGTTCCTGTGACAGTAACAAACCTCAGTACACAAGGAGACGATAAAGATTCCTTCAGATGTTTGTTTCATTAAACCTCATCACTTTAACTTGCTCTTCAAAGATTCTCATCACGCTGTTGTTAAACCAAACACTCTAGAAAACCATTAATTAAATCAAGCTTAGCTTGAAGTGTTTGTTCATGTACTTGCAAGTACTGTTTTTAGTTGTTTAATTGAACATCCTGTCATTAAGTCATGTGAATTTAGAAACCTTAAATCTGTAAACTTGAATTCAGACTTAAAGTGATCTGACACAGAGCCATATAGACTACTAATATTAAGTTTCTCGTTTAAGCATACTGTGGTTTGATGAATCAGCCACCAGCCACCAGCTACTTGAACGCAGTTCTGCAAACCCTCTACATGACGCAGGAGTACAGGAAACGAGTTATGAGGTAAAGAAATCACTTCCACTGCCTCTGCTTTGTTGTGATTATCACAGTGAACGTGTGATGTTGTTTAATATTTAGACTGGAGAGAAGAGAAGATTTCTATGATGGCAACTTCATTGAAGAGCTGAAGTCACTGTTTGATAAATTAGACAAAGAGTCTCATCCAGTTTCAACAGCTGGGATCTCAAGGAGCCTCGGCATCACAGATGGTTGGTGTCTGAAAGACTTTTTTTGTAATTTCCACCAGATAATAGATTTTGATGTTTTATTATATGTTTGTTATATGCTTCTAGTTTATGAACACAAAGATGCAGCAGAGTTTTATTGATATATTGATTATACACTGGTTATATTGATTTTGCTGCTTCTCTTTTATTCATCCAGACCAAGTACCTAATTCCAAATTACATTGCATATTGGTAGTAAAAAAAAAAATCTGGCAATCAGATGAGACCTGTTCACTAAATGTTTGACTCTGAAAAATGGAGACCTATTTACCACTCACACTTTTGAGATGATTGTTTTGTTTATCTCATAACCCTCTTCTCATTCCATTACATCACCAAAGTCGTCAGTGTTCAGTTATTGCATGGTCACTCAGGGGTCGTATAGATGTCTTGCACGCACTGGAGCATCGTCAGTGAAATAATTCCTTCACCCGTGGAAAATGGACAAATTCTGTGAAATACACCTTCTACCTGAAGGTGACTGAAGACTTCTTATTTCAGATAAGCATCCTGGGGAGGATGGCACTTGACATAGATGCTTCCCCAGAATGGAAGGACACTTTCAGCTCATGCGTGATCGACTCAACGGACCTGATACAAGAAGTAATCCTACAGACTGACTACCACCACTGTCAGTGCAGGTGGAAACACACCTGACCGAAAGACTGCAGCAGCGCAGAACGCCTTCACTCAAAGAGACTGCAAAGACTTTGACAGTAGACATGATTCAGAAATCATCAAATTGTGACCCCCCTTAGGGACTGCTTGGGATTTGCCCCAAGGGGTCAGGGAAGGACTGTAAGATGAGAAATTATTTCCTCACGAATCTAAAGTCCAGGAACTCTGACAAAAACTGATGCTATGCAACAAAACAGTAAAACTAATCTGGAGAAGAGATCTCCAAAGAGGGCAAACAATACCACCCCCCTCACTCATTTACGACCTCCTTCCTTCCTCTCCTCTCCTGCATTTCACTCTTCTTCCACCGAAGCAAGAATATCCATATACCACGTGTGTTATGTCTTATGAATGTGTTGTTTTTCCCCTTCATGTTTGGTATCATTCTGAAGGTCTCCGTGCGATTTGGTAAAATGATCTCAATTTCACAGCAGTCACTTATATTATGAAGAATTTGTAGAATTGTGTTTTGCTGCTGCGGGGTGTGTTTTCCCCTTAGGGTCGGGTGAGAATCTCCAGCCAGGTGTGACCCTGGGTCACGAGATCTCCTGGCAAACCAAAATGTCTTTGTTTTTACAACTGATTGGAAGATTTGTTTGTTTTGGTCTGGGTATATAAGCGAGGTGACAAAACATTTCTGGGGGATTCTGTATTCAGAAGAACCCCACACTGTGTGTGAGAGTCTCTGGAGCTTTGCCTCTGCAATAGGGTCCGCAAGTGACGTCATTTGCAGTCTATTTCATTTTTTACTTTATTTTATATATGTATTTTTTTTTAAATTGAATCTCTCAACATTTTACAACAGTAGACAGGGGGTGAAGACAAGAAAAAAGAAACTAAATTACAATGTCACTCGCAATCGCCACTTGCATTCTCTGCTTCCTGCACGTCACTTGCAATCCACACAAATGTTGCGTGTTGCGAGTGGAGACAATAAACTGTGGTGGTTAAACGATTAAAACACATTTAGCATAACGTACAGGGTCCTGCAAGTCATCTGTAGGAGATAAAAACAAGACCCGCAAATCCGTGGAAGAGTAGAATATGAACGAATATGAATATGAAGCAGAATATGAACGATAGAATATGAAGTCTCTCGTTAAGCTTTTTCCTCCCGTATAATGTATTAAGATGCAATTAAAAGATCAAATTCGATATACAGTTTATTCATATAATGTATATGTAGACTATATAGTGTTTTTCTTTCGCAAAACATGGCATAAAATGGCAGAACGGATTAAGATGATAAAGACTAAACTCAATATGCTCCTATTCATTATTAAAACAACTACACACAAGCAGGTGAGCCCAGAATAAACACAACACCACGTACATTCGCGTTTTCCCATAAAAAATAATCTCTACAGCTCTTTTTTTATATCGTCTTTTGTTTATATTGATTTTCTCCGGGAGGAAAACGTCTATTTAACGCATTGCGTTCTGGGCTCGTCTGCTTGCCTATACAGAGTTGGTCCTTTTAACATCACTTCATGCCTTTCTTATGGCGCGTTCATATCTGCTGGTATATCGTTTGACAGCAGTAAGGTTTATACTGAATTTGGTCTTCATCATTTTGGTCCGTTTTGCCACATTAAGTGTTTGCTGGGCAAGTATGAAAGTGAAAGTTTGCGCATTCATGGCCATATGCTTGCCTTGAAGTACATTAAATTAAACTATATATCAAATTTAGATTTTTAATGGCACTTACTGTATCTTAATACATTAAGCCATATTAAGTGTTAATGGTTTTCTATTTATCTCCTACAGATGACCTGCAGGACCCTGTACGTTTATGGAGTGAATTTTGTGCCAATATTCATCAAACAAATCCAGCATTTTGCAAATAAACACAGTCTGCTTTGCAAAGAAAAACTTGACTTTCAAACAAACGCAAAGTGATTTGGAAATACAAATCTCTACCTGAGAGAAAATGCAGGGATATGGACAAATATATGTATTGTGTGTTACAGCTGTGAGTCTCATTTGCCTTTTTATGAGGAAATTTGGCTTGATTTTCTCACAAATGCGTTCAGGCAGATTTTCTCATAAATGCAATTGAGCGTCTTCCTTTTCCAAAAACAGCAGATGGCGCTGTCGGTCAATTTATGCTAGTCTTCAGAGACCCGAAAAACCCCTTTACATTTTCAGGGAATACAGCAGACCAACATGAGTGGGAAACAGGTGAGTCATGTCTTACTATATCTATAATTAACCATTTAGATGTTTTCATAAAATAACTACAATGTCAGTGAAATTGAAATTCATGTGCTGTAAAGTTGTTAACATGATTGATTAGGTCAAAAATCAGTAGTGACATGGATAAACATTTAACTATGCAGTCTTTCCCTATAAGAACTGATCCATTCTCCGTACTTCTTATCCTCTGTGGGATAGTGGGATATAGAACATATGCATATGTTGTTACAATTGTTCAACATTCAAAACAACACAGGGGGATAATAACAATATATCATGAATTGGTTTATTTAGTAGACATTTCAAGCACCCTGTTTGTTTTCTTTATTTTACAAAAGCACATTGTTTTGTTGTTATTATGACTATATACAAATGAAAGTAGACCCTTTGCAGTTTGTAACGATGCCATGCTTGTATATGTATTTTTAGTTCTTTATGTGGTCCTCAAGAAAGCGTGACAAAACACACTGGCGTGGTCTTCAACCCCAGTTTTCAACTTAGTATTATATCAGCGTGAACTTGATCCTTCTCCCCAGTTCACAGGACAAGAGAGACTCCAGAAGAGAAATATTCATCATTTTGCTAAGCTAAAAAATACATAATTATTTTAGACACAAATGATTGTCCCATGATCCAACAGAGGATATGGAGAATGGATCTGTTTTTATAGGGAAAGACTGCACAGTTAAATGTTTAGCCATGTCTCTACTGATTTTTGACCTAATCAATCATATTAACAACCTTACAGCACTTATTGTGAATTTCACTGACATTGTAGTACAGGGTCGCTTTGTGAAACCGTCTAAATGGTTAATTATAGACATAGTAAGACAGATACTCACCTGTTCCCCACTCATGTTGGTCTGCTGTATTCCCTGAAAAGGTAAACGGGTGTTTCGGGTCTCGGGAGACTAGCGACAGAGCCATCTGCTGTTTTTTGAAAAAAGGAGTTGCTCAGTTGCAAGTGACGTTGCTGGTGGCTGAGAGTGCAGGTGGTGATTGCGAGTGACAGTGTAAGTTTCTTTTTTCTTGTCTTCACTAAAATGTTGAGAGATTCAATTAAAAATAATAATAAAAGTAGAAATAAAATAGACTGCAAGTGATGTCACTTCCGGAAGCGCAGTTGTCTGAGAGTGCAGGTGTAGATGTCTGCAGCCAGACCCTTCTCAGTCTCTCACATGCTGCTGTGTCTCTCTCTGTGGTCAGGTATGCATCTCTCACTCTTAGATTTATCTGGAACTGAATTAAATTCTGAAATGGATTCTCATTGTTTAATTATGCAATTGGCATGATACATTTTTACCTGACAAATAAAACATTATATTTGGTTTATTCTGATCTCTTCTGAAATTACTATGACTAGTAGAGCATGTGGAGGCAAATTACCGCAAATTACGACCAGGATAGAGCAAACTGCAGGCTCAGGACTGAATGGAGCAGTAGGCACATCATCTGAGACCTCCTGATTTCTGTCTATCACTGATGTTAGCAAGTTGTACGGGAGAAGACTAAAGCAAACTACACTTTTTGTGAAGGCAAGCAGTTGGCGGCTGTCAAAAACGGTATTGGTCACCTACAGATCTCTGACTAACATCAGACTGACAGATCCGACGGAGAAAGGCCAACGTGAGACATAAAAGAGGCTTCGGGTCCCTGACGAACAGATAATTGAAAGTATGGGATTTTTTTAACGATCACATAAAATTTTAGTCACCTTAAACATGGAGCTAGATTAAAATTGAAACTTGATACTGATAAATTAAGTGACCTTTGTAGAAGCGCTGTGAAAAGACCGAACATGCATTAAACCTTCAACCAGACAGCTGGAATCCGCGTTTGGGCCGGTGGATGGATCCTTACATTTTTCTCAAATCTGTTTCACTTGGCTCATTTAGAGCCCATCAGTTAAACTCGATTTCGTGTTTTCACTAACGTTAGTTACTCGCGCCTGCTGCACTCCTGCGACAACCGATACTTTATTTCAGGGGTGCTCAACCCTGTTCCTGGAGATCGACTTTCCTGCAGAGTTTAGTTCCAACCCTAATCAAACACACAAGACAAGTCAAGTCAAGTCAAGTCACCTTTATTTATATACCGCCTTTAACAATACAGAATTGTGACAAGGCGGCTGTACAGTATTAAATAGGAAACAGTACATCAACAATGCCAAAGGCAACAGTAAGCACTCACATTTTAGGTAAAGGTAGTTAATCAAAAACAATAAAATAAAATGCAATATTGTGTTGAGAGAAAGTGTCCCCAACTAAGCAAGCCAGAGGCGACAGCGGCAAGGAACCAAAACTCCATCGGTGACAAATGGAGAAAAAAACCTTGGGAGAAACCAGGCTCAGTCGGGGGGCCAGTTCTCCTCTGGCCAAAGGTCCCGTGGTCTTGTGCCGACAGCCGTCTAGGTGACGAGGTCTTCACTGTGGATCCGTCTCTGGGGCTCATCTAGTTGATGTGGACTCCGATGACATTCAGGGCTGTAGAGGTCGTCACTAGGTGCTGATCCACCATCTGGGCTGGGTTCGGACTGGATCCGGGGGACTGCAGTGACCATCTGATCTGGATACGGAGTGGATCTGGTGGTTAATGTGACCTCGGAATAAGAAAGAAACAGACTAATATTAGCGTAGATGCCATTCTTCTGACGATGCACTGAGTACATCGGGTGTTATGGGAAGTGTTCCCGGTTCCGGTTGACCTAATTAATGCAGCCTAACAATCCTTTAACGGATTTGAATTATACGAATATGTTGATGTGTTATGTGTAAGCAAGGTTAAAGAGATGGGTCTTTAATCTAGATTTAAACTGACAGAGTGTGTCTGCGTCCCGAACATTGTAGGGTAGATTGTTCCAGAGTTTGGGCGCTAGATAAGAAAATGATCTCCCGCCCGCGGTTGATTTTGATATTCTCGGTATTATCAAATTGCCAGAGTTTTGAGAACACAGCGGACGTGAGGGACTATAATGTGATAGGAGCTCGCTCAGGTACTGAGGAGATAAACCATTAAGGGCTTTGTAAGTAATTAGCAAGATTTTAAAATCTATACGATGTTTAATAGGGAGTCAGTGCAGTGTAGACAGAACCGGGCTAATATGATCATACTTTCTGGTTCTAGTAAGAACTCTAGCTGCTGCATTTTGGACCAGCTGGAGTTTGTTTATTAAGCGAGCAGAACAACCACCCAATAAAACACACCTGTCTGTAATTATCAAGCGCTTCTTGAGATCCTAATTAGCTGTTCAGGTGTGTTTGGTCAGGGTTGGAGCCGAACTCTGCAGGAAAGTCGATCTCCAGGACCAGGGTTGAGCACCCCTGCTTTATTTCAACTTTTGATTTTTTTCCTTGCACTTTGTGTAAAAAGACATTCCATTAATTAAAAGGCACCAGACTACAGAAAATAGCATATACTCCATTAATTTTTACGGGGGGAGGACCCACCCACATTTATTTTGCTTCCGACGCCCATAATTGTATTAACAAAAACAAACAAACAAAAAAAACAAATAGGAACTCTCTCACACACAACAATGTAGTTCTGATAGCAAAAAGGTTGCCAAGTAACACAGACGCAGCACAGTAATAATCATGGTAATAATGACCAATGACTGACTGGAACCAAAAAATATAAAATACAGTCCAATACATGAACAAATGATTCGATTCTCTTAATGACTTGTTCAAACTCGGTAATTGCCTGATCTGCAAGATATTACTTTATGTCGGTTACGAAATACAGTTTCATGTGCATATACTGTCTGTGTCATTGCTGAATATCATGCATTTAGCCTTTAAAAATCATATCGAACAGAAAGAATGAAACAATCACAACGATAACAATCATATTTATCAACACTGAAACGCCTAAATGCATAAACACGGATAAATACACATGCCACTGATGTCTGGTTTGATTAAACTCCAATATGTCTCTACGTGTGTGTGTGTGTGTGTGTGTGTGTGTGTGTGTGTTTTTTTTTTTTTTTTTTAATTTATATTTATCTTTCTTTCTTTCTTTCTT
>JAMKFB010000031.1:369683-474683 GCA_036247105.1 Cirrhinus mrigala | reverse complement strand
CTAACACTAAGCCTAAACCTACCGTTCGTAGACCTAAGAGCTAAATCTAGCCTTGAACCAACACGAAGCCTAAACCTACCATTCGTAGACCTAAGAGCTAAATCTAGCCTTGAACCAATACTAAGCCTAAACCTACCGTTCGTAGACCTAATGACTAAATCTAGTCTTGAACCAACACTAAGCCTAACCCTACCGTTCGTAGACCTAAGAGCTAAATCTAGCCCTGAACCAACACTAAGCCTAAACCTACCATTTGTAGCCCTATGGAGCTGAAACCTAGCTCTTCTAGCCCTAGTGACCAACGCTCAGATAGGCTAACAACATAGAAGGAAACATAGTAAAGCCAATAGGAGCATAGTCCAACATGTCTCATTAAAACATAAACATTGTATTAACCTTAATGAAACCAATTAATATTTTAGAGGGAGTGCGATGCCAGATCAGGATTATCAAGCTGGAAGCTTGATTCGCTGATCTGGACCAAGTCAAGTGTAAAACCTCGTATTCCTTTTACTAAAATAATACTAGACCGAATTATTCTAGCCCTAGCGACCAACGCTCAGATAGGCTAACAACATAGAAGGAAACATAGTAAAGCCAATAGGAGCATAGTCCAACATGTCTTATTAAAACATAAACATTGTATTAACCTTAATGAAACCAATTAATATTTTAGAGGGAGTGCGATGCCAGATCAGGATTATCAAGCTGGAAGCTTGATTCGCTGGTCTGGACCAAGTCAAGTGTAAAACCTCGTATTCCTTTTACTAAAAATAAAAATATAAAATAATACTAAGCCAAATAGGCGTCAATCTTAAGGGAAAGTTCTCTTTAAATAGACAACCTCCCATCCCGAATAGGAATCAGAGTCCATCCAATCAACAAAAATATGCGCCGGCCCGTGCCTTTCCTCGACCTCCCTATTCCAAACCACACAGTCTGGTGAGACTGTGATGGGGGGAGATCGTTGTATTTTTCCAAAATCCCACCCACACCAAAACACTAAGCAAATAGAACTGACCGCCACCCACCCGACGCCTCTCCCAACCCATATCTCGCCGCCTGGGGGCGCTATAGAGCGACCAAACCAGCTGCAATCCACTGGGGGCGGAACCCACGAGTACACAGAGTTTCAGCTCTCTAGCACCCATGGATCACCAGATGTGGGCGGCGATCGCTACCGTAGCTCGCCTCCTGGTGGCGCTAGAGAAACCAAACCGTGTGCAATCGACTGGGGCCCCCCCAAATACTATAGACAACCAAATTTCAGCTCTCTAGCACCCATGGATCACCAGATATGGGGGCGATCACCACTGGTCACTACCGCATCTCGGCTCCAGGTGGCGCTAGAGAAACCAAACCAAGTGCATTCGACTCAGCGTCCTCTAATTAGTAGATGGACCCAATTTCAGCTCTCTAGGACCTACCCATCACAAGATATGGGGGGGGCGATCACTTTGGGGGGGATCAATCTTCGTTTTTATCTATATAACCTAACCCTAACCCTAACCCTAAACCTAACATTAGTAGAGCACACACACCTAGGAGGAACAGCCCTGGGAGCACACACACCTAGGAGGAACAGCCCTAGAGCTTCTAGCCCTAATTTTGGAATTTTTTGCAATAATTTCAAACAATTTTTAAGCTCTGTGGGCCTTGGGGATCATTTTGGGAGCCGTGGGACATGTCTGAGCAAGTCCCAGAGCGGGCAGTTGAAGTGTGTGCCAGTGCACAACCTAGCGTTGGACTTTGTCTAAGCTATGGAATTTTTGAGCCCCTAACCCTGACCCCTGGATTCTTAAATACCTAAAGATGGTGGCCCTAATGAGTTCACCCACCCCAAACCTGACACCTAGAGATAGTAACCCTAATGGGTTCACCCACCTTAAACCTGACACCTAGAGATGGTAGCCCTAGGGCGAGCACCCCTATTTAATTTACATCTTTGTTATGCAGCCCTAGCATGGTGAACCCTGAGTACTCTAGCCCTAATTTCATAAATCATATTTTATTTGTTTATGCATTTATTTGGAGGATGGAGTGTATTTAGTACTGGATATTTATAAAGTGTATATTTAGTTATCTTTTAATCCAAAAAACATAAAGACAGAGTATGAGAGAGGGGTCAAAAGGTCATTATAAAGGACACAGACACACATAGACAATATTCAGGAAAATACACAGTAATAAGACGAGTGGAGGGGCTGTTGGAGGGAGTTGTCGTGAAGTGGACCTGAAGCGGGCTTCGGAAATGTGGGCCAGCGCCTAACCGAGGTCAGACCTGCTCTGACCCCTGGATTCTTAAATACCTAACCTAGAGATAGTAACCCTAATGGGTTCACCCACCTTAAACCTGACACCTAGAGATGGTAGCCCTAGGGCGAGCACCCCTATTTAATTTACATCTTTGTTATGCAGCCCTAGCATGGTGAACCCTGAGTACTCTAGCCCTAATTTCATAAATCATATTTTATTTGTTTATGCATTAATTTTGATGATGGAGTGTATTTAGTACTAGATATTTATAAAGTGTATATTCAGTTATCTTTTAATCCAAAAAACATAAAGACAGAGTATGAGAGAGGGGTCAAAAGGTCATTATAAAGGACACAGACACACATAGACAATATTCAGGAAAATACATAGAAATAAGACGAGTGGAGGGGCTGTTGGAGGGAGTTGTCGTGAAGTGGACCTGTAGCGGGCTTCGGAAATGTGGGCCAGCGCCTAACCGAGGTCAGACCTGGTCTGACCCCTGGATTCTTAAATACCTAACCTACCATTCGTAGCCCTAATCACTAATCTAGCCCTCAACCAACACTTAACCTAAACCTACCGTTCGTAGCCCTATGGACCTGAACCCTAATTTTCCCGCCACAAAGTCAATTTTGAAACCTTAAACAGCACTCGCTGACGGAATGCAATGCCTCATCAGGATTATCGGGCGGTGACTTTTGGGTTACTGCCTGATTCGCTGGTCCGGAGTAAGTTTAGTCAAAAACTTTGCGTTCCCAGAGCCGATCGATGTTCAGATTGAATTTCGAACCAACCTTCGCACTAAATCTAACCAAAACCGAATTCCTGGTCTTCCATATTCTCAGCCCCATGCCTAATAAGGCTATTCTCCTGGAATGGGAGATAGATAAAGGCTTCCTTGGTATAGTCAGACATGCGTCGGCCCGTGCATTCTCCTCAGTCTCCCTACTCCAAACCTTCCTAGACGGCTGCTAGGTTGGGGGGAGCTGTTGTAATTTTTCTAACCTAACCTGGTCTGACCTCTGGATCCTTAAATACCTAATGGGTTCACCCACCCTTAACCTGACACCTAGAGATGGTAGCCCTAGGCGAGCACCCCTATTTAATTTACATCCTTGTTATGCAGCCCTAGCATGGTGAACCCTGAGTGCTCTAGCCCTAATTTCATAAATTATATTCTATTTGTTTATGCATTTATTTTTATGATTGATTCTATTAAGCACTAGCGTATATTTAGTTATCTTTTAATCCAAAAAACACAAAGAAAGAGTATGAGAGAGGGGTCAAAAGGTCATTGAGGGGTAAATACATGTAGATGATTTAAAAAGGACACAGACACATAAAGACAATATTCAGAAAAATGCAGAGAAATAAGACAAGTGGAGGGACTGTTAGAGAGAGTTGTGGTGGAGTGGATCTGAAGCGGGCTTCGGAAATGTGGGCCAGCGCCTAACCGAGGTCAGACCTGGTCTGACCCCTGGATCCTTAGATACCTAGCACTGGGAAACTGTAGTATAGGTGCAATACCATATCTTGTAAATTTTTTCACAAGTTTGGAGCACATGATGTTGAGCGGGTGTCTTATCTGATTGAGTTCGGCGGCCGTTGGACCACTGCGGTGTAGCTGTCATGCTGTGATGGCGCTCCAGGTGTCGAGTCTTGTCTGGTCCTTGGAGAATGGTACATGTTTCTTTGTGGCTGGGAGCTGCTCATGATGTGTAGATTTGTTCTCCTGTTTGCTGTTTTACCAAGTGCTGTGCTTTTCAGTACTCATGGAAAAAGTTGTACTCCTTTCTTGTTGAGGTGTACAGTCATGGCCAAAAATATCGGCACCCTTGCAATTCTGTCAAAAAATGCAACTCTTCTCTCGGAAAACTGTTGCAGTTCCAAATGTTTTGGTACTCACATTTATTTTATTTATTTTCGTTTGCATTGGAAAAACACAAAAAAAAACAGAAGAAAAGTCAAATTTTATACAATTCCACACAGAAACCAAAAAAATTGCACTGAACAAAATTATTGGCACCCTTAACTTATCGTTTGGTAGCACCCCCCTTTGGAAAAAATAACTGAAATCAACTGCTTCCTGTAACCATGAATGAGTTTCTTAAACCTCTCTACTGGAATTTTGGACCACTCTTATTTTGCAAACTGCTCCAAGTCATTCAGATTTGAAGGATGCCTTCTCCCAACTGCTGTTATGAGATCTCTCCACAGGTATTCTATGGAATTCAGATCTAGACTCATTGCTGGCCATTTCAGAACTCTCCAGCACGTTGTAACTATTTCTGAGAGCTTTTTGAAATGTGTTTTTCAGGTCATTGTCCTGCTGGAAGACCCATGACCTCTGCTGAAGATGCAGCTTTCTGACACTGGCCACTACGCTGCGCCCCAAAATTTCATGATACCGTTCACACAGTCAAGGCATCCAGTGCCAGAAGCAACAAAGCAATTCAAATTTATTTGTATAGCGCTTTTCACGATACATATCGTTGCAAAGCAACTTTACACCAAATTAAAGTTTTTACAATATATTTAGTAGTAGCTTACTAGTGGTGACTGTCAAGTTGATGTACATATGGCAGAGATGTATGGTAAAGGTCAATTAATGACGTAATCAAACAGACAAAAAAACACCATAAATTAGTTGCAGAATTCGGTAGTGCTGTATGTTGTTTCAGGGTTTGCATCATCTGAAGTGCTCTGAGGGGTTGGCATCATCTCTTCTTAAGTGTTCTGGAAGCTTGTGAATTCCTAGTTACCACAGGATGTCAATCCCATGGCAGAAACAGAGAACAAATAGGAACATAATTAGCATAGCTGCTGTTCAAATCAAGCAAAGAAAGATTTGTTCAACCAGACCTAAAAGATTAATAATGAGCATTTGATCACATATAACTGCAGGAAAACTTGAGATGCATTATTTGAATGCTTGGCTAAAAAGATGAGTCTTTAATCTACATTTAAACAGAGAGAGTGTGTCTGAACCCCAAACATTATCTGGAAGGCTGTTCCAGAGTTTGGGAGCCAAATGCAAAAAAGCTCTACCACCTTTAGTGGACTTTGCTATCCTAGGAACTACCAACAGTCTAGAATTTTGCGACCTTAGGGAGTGTGATAGATTGTAGCGTGGTAGAAGACTAGTTAAGTACGCAGGAGCTAAACCGTTAAGTGCCTTATAGGTAAGAAGTACTATTTTGTAGCTGATGCGGAACCTAATAGCTAGCCAGTGCAGAGACTTTAAAGTTGGGGTAATATGATCATATTTTCTTGACCTGGTAAGGACTCTAGCAGCTGCATTTTGGACTATCTGTAGCTTGTTTATTGAAGACGCAGGGCAACCACCTAGTAGTGGATTACAGTCAGAAAGAGGTAACATGTTTCGTAGCTTGGCAATGTTTCTAAGATGGAAGAATGCTGTTTTTGTAACATGATGTCATGAATCTGGTCGGTGACCTTCGGTCCGCTCACCACCAGATGTCGCTCTCACTCTTTCACATCACACAGACTGTTGCACTGCACCCTGGACTACTTCTCCCATCACCCATCACGCTGATTGCGCCAAAACCTGTGGCCAATCAGGCGCTCTATATAAGCCTTGGACTTCCCCTGCTATCTCACCCAGTATTTCCCCTTTGCCTTGACCCTTTCAGATTACATTCGCCGCTGATCGACCCACGCCTGCTTCTCGGACTATTCTTGTGTCTTGCTCCTCGTATACCTGTTTGCCCCTGTTCTGACCCTGCCTGTTTTCACCATGAATGGATCCGCTCGCCTCTCGTCTCTCTCCCCACTTTACACATGAGAAATATGATTTTCAAAAGACAAGTTGCTGTCTAATATAACACCCAGGCTTTTGACTGTAGTGGAAGTAACAGTACATCCGTCTAGTTGTAGATTGTAAGCCAAGAGATTCTGTATATTGTTTTTTGGTCCAATAAGTAATATCTCTGTCTTATCTGAATTTAATAGGAGAAAATTATTGGTCATCCAATCTTTTACATTTTTAACACACTCTGTTAACTGCGATAATTTAGAAGTTTCATCTGGTCTTGTTGAGATGTATAGTTGAGTATCATCAGCGTAACAATGGAAACTAATCCCGTGTTTTCTAATAATATTACCAAGGGGCAGCATGTATATTGAAAATAGTAGAGGACCTAGGACAGATCCTTGTGGCACTCCATACTTTACTGGTGATAACTGAGATGACTCCCCATTTAAATAAACAAAGTGATAGCGATCGGATAGGTAGGATCTAAACCATCTTAAAGCCTGTCCTTGGATACGGGCATAGTTTTGTAGTCGATCTATTAGTATGTCATGATCTATAGTGTCGAACGCAGCACTAAGATCAAGTAAAACTAGCAATGAGATGCAGCCTTGGTCTGACGCAAGAACCAAAGTCATTAGTGATTTTAACAAGTGCAGTTTCTGTGCTGTGATGGGGCCTGAAACCTGACTGAAATTCTTCATAGATATAATTTTTTTGGCAAGAATGAGCACAGTTGAGCAGATACAATATTTCTCTAAAATTTTAGACATAAATGGAAGATTAGAAATGAGTCTATAATTTGCCAGTTCACTAGGGTCTAGTTGAGGTTTCTTAATGAGAGGCTTAATAACCGCCAGTTTGAATGGTTTTGGGACGTGGCCTACAGATAACAATGAGTTAATAATATTGAGAAGCAGTTCTTGTGCCACAGGTAACAATTCTTTCAGTAATTTAGTGGGATCTAATAGGCATGTTGTTGGTTTAGACACTGTGATGAGTTTATTTAGCTCTTCCTGTCCTATAGCGGTAAAGCACTGCAGTTTTCCTCTGGGTGTGACGAAAGAAGTTGACATATTAGACGCAGTAGAATCTACATTGGTTATTGTATTTCTGATGTTATCTTTTTTATCAGTGAAGAAATTCATAAAGTCATTACTATTAAACTGTAAAGGAATATTTAGATCGGGTGGCGTCTGGTTATTTGTTAAACTAGCCACTGTGCTCAATAAAAACCTTGGATTGTTTTGGTTATTTTCTATGAGTTTGCAGATATGCTCAGCCCTAGCAACTTTTAAAGCCTGTCTATATCTGGACATAGTGTTTTTCCATGCAATTCTAAAAACTTCCAAGTTAGTTTTTCTCCATTTGCACTCAAGATTACCAGTGTCTTTCTTGAGAGAATGGGTAATACTTGTCAGGCATTCACCACAGCCACCCCCACTACCATCTGGACTCTTTGCTGTTTGCTCAACCTGGACTGATTCACCATCATAACAATACAATGGACTTTCAGGTGACAATACTGTTGTACCATGGCGCAGTACGTTTTTCTCTAACTTTTTTCAATTTGATGGGGGCAACAGCTTCTAACGTATTGGAGAAGATGGTGCCCATATTGCTAGTCATTTTGTCTAGATCCTGTGTATTAATGGGTACACAGAGCAGTTGAGCTAAATCAGGCAGGTTATTTGTGAATCTATCTTTGGTGGCTGGAACAATAGTTCTGCCAAGACGATAGCGTGGAACCATTTCGTAATATCAGTGATACGCAGCATGCATGATACAAGGAAATGGTCAGAAACGTCATCGCTTTGAGGTACGATATCTATATCAGTAAGATCAATTCCATGCGATATAATTAAATCTAGTGTATGATTAAAACGATGAATGGGCCTGGTGACATTTTGCTTGACTCCAAAAGAGTTTATTAGGTCAGTAAACACAAGTCCTAACATATCATTTGTATTATCAACGTGAATGTTAAAATCTCTGACAGTTAGCACTTTATCAAAATTAACCAATATTTCTGAAAGGAATTCTGCTAATTCTTTTAGGAAATCTGTATAAGGCCGTGGCAGTCTATACACAGTAGCTAAAACAAGAGATAGGAGAGATTTCTTTTGCATATCTGGCAGAGTAACATTAAGCAAAAGTATTTCAAATGAATTAAACCTGTATCCTGTTTTCTGAGTAACATTGAGAGTAGCAACACCACCGCCAAGACCAATCTGACGGGGCTCATGCTTATAATAGTAGTTTGGGGGAGTAGACCCCTTTAGACCAATGTAATCATTAGGTTTCAGCCAGGTTTTAGTTAAGCAGAGTACATCAAAACTATTATCTGTGATCATTTCATTCACAATAACTGCTTTAGGTGTAAGTGATCTAATGTTTAGGAGCCCAAGCTTTAAAAATGGTTTCTGTTAATTTATTTTGCATTTTTCTGGTTTAATTATGATCAGATTTGTTCTAGATCCTGCATTAAATATATGTTTTGACCTCACTATTCGAGGAACAAACACAGTCTTTATAGATTGGACAGCACAAGTACTATCATTTAAGTGTTCAGAACAAAAATCATCATTGCATTTGAGAATTTACTTACTAGTCAAATGTTTAACTGTAGGGACTGTGTTCTTTTCTTTTCTTTTCCTGTAAACGGTGTCATGATGTCCTTTACCAAAAAGCTCTACTTTTGTCTCATCTGTCCACAGTACATTCTTCCAGAAGGATTGTGGTTTTGTCAACCTTTTTTATGCCATTGTGTCAGCAGTGGTGTCCTCCTGGGTCTCCCACCACAGCGTCCCTTTTCGAGGGATAGTGTGAGCTCACACTGTTGTACCCTATGTCTGCAGATTAGCTTGAATTTGTTTGGAAGTTAATCGGGGTTCTTTATCCACCATTTGAACAATCCTTCGTTGTAATTTTTTAGTAATTATACTTTTCCATCCACATCCAGGGAGGTTAGCTACAGGGATATTTTTGGCCATGACTGTATGTAGTCATACATATGATGGGGCCGAATGTCTTTAGGGTGAGCAAGGTGAACGTTTGGATAGAGTGCACAGGTTTTGGAAAGTTCTACATTGTTTCCCTGGATCATGTGAAAAGGCACATCACTCTACAGCACTGAATGTCACCGGAGACCACATCGACTAGATGAGCCCCAGAGATGGATCCCCAGTGAAGACCTCGTCACCTAGACGGCCGTCGGTACAAGACCACAGGAACCTGGTGAGTCCTCTGCGTCTGGCCAGAGGAGAACTGGCCCCCTGACTGAGCCTGGTTTCTCTCAAGGTTTTTTTTCTCCATTTGTCACCGATAGAGTTTTGGTTCCTTGCCGCTGTTGCCTCTGGATAGCTTAGTTGGGGACACTTTTTCTTCATGCAATATTATATTTTATTGCATTTGATTAACTACCTTTTACCTGAAAATTGAGTGTTTATTGTTGCCCTTTTGCATTGTTGACGTTACGTCCCACACAGTGTCTAGGTGATGAGGAAACGTAGCATTATGTGAATGAGCTTTTAAGTCGGGGGTCCTGCCGCCGTACCACAAAGACAACAATCATCTTTATATCCATTTTTTTTTTATTTTCAACAAAGTAGTCAAACAAGGAAGGGGACACGAGTTCAGGAGCAGCCAGGCAAGAAAACAACAAACAAAAATTCCCCTCTAACTTGGGAGTGGTTCGACTTAATAATCTCACAAAACAAAAACAAATCAACAACAGAAATATACACTCACTCCCTGACTAACTGAAAAACAGGAGAAAAATGGGGGTGACAATAAATAAAAGGGCCGGGCACCTCCCTACGGTTCCCCTGAGAGAAACAGAAAGAAAAAACAATCTTCAATGATAATCTAACACACACAAGAAAAAGAAGAATGATATAGATGTACCATAAGCTGTAGGCATTAGAATGTCTACCTGCACAGGAGTATGAATCTACAACGCTCAAAGCCACGATGCTTTAGGCTGGAAGTTAAGCTTGTTAATTCAGGTTTAACCTTAACACATTCAGCAACAATCTCAGCAACTAATAAAAACAGCTAAGCAAAACAGGAGAAGAAATGGAAAATAAGGTACAACCGGTTATGATGGTAAAAGTGAACCACAACAACAAATTGTACTGAGCAGGACACCCGACAGCTCTGGAGAACTTCTCATCTGCCGGCTGTGGAGATCTGCTTTTAAGCTGCTTCCCACCTTGGTGTTAACCTCCTGCAGCTGGAGCTGCAATCAGCTCCCTGGTAGAGTGAGAGAGAGAGTGGGAGGAGCCTGGAGAGCAGAAGACAGAGAGCATAGAGAAAAACAACTACACCAGATACAATAATAAATTAATTAATACGTCCTTGGACGTAACATTGATGTACTATTTCCTATTTAATATTGTACAGCCGCCTTGTCACAATTCTGTATTGTTAAAGGTGGTATATAAATAAAGGTGAGTTGACTTGAATTGACTTGACTTAACGTGGACAGGGTTATTTTAGCTTTTGGGAAGCGTTCTGAGGATCTGATGACCACCTCTCTAAGCACAGGAGCCACGTTGCCCTTCGTTGCTCACAAGTCATTTATCCCTGTGTGGATTATGATGTGCTTATACATTTCATTTAGATTTTTGTCAGATAAGATCTGAAGAGCCTTACTTATATTTGGGCACCACATCTTCTGTGCTTTAATTTTTGGAAATAACAGTTTCTCATTTACATATTTTCAATTGGAGTCGATGAGAATAAGAGCTTCTGTTTCAGTGGGATCGTCTGGAGCGGTGCTGTGGTCTTTGGTCTGTAGATCTGATGAAGAGTGAGGCTCATCAACTGCAGGCGATTGGCGATTGTTAGTTGGGATCTCTAGACAGGTCAAGTGTTTAGCTTGAGATCCTTTAGAAGAAGAATCATGAAGCAGTTGTTCCTTCATGTTATTTGTAAATTCTGTAAGACAGATTTCTGTTTTAATTTCTGTGATTTGTCTTCTGAAAGTTGATTTCTCTGGCTTCTTAAAGTTTCTTTTGACATTTGTTCTTTGTTTCTCTGCAGGTATTCAGTCTTTTGTTTTAAATTCATCATGTCCTTTGTAAGCTGCTCTGAGTTGCTGTTGTCTTTCAAATGGAACATTATTTTATCATCTATTCTTTCATTTTTGACATGGGAGATTGAATTAATGCTGTTGCGGTTGTTGTCTTCTTTTGGATGTCTTTTACGGGAGAAAAAAAAAAAAAAAAGACCAGACCAGAATGACCATCCTCATTGACACTGCCATATGAAAAATCATCTAAAATATTCCTCCCAAAGAAAATATTGCTTTTCCAAAAATATTCTTCCTAAAGTAAATACTGTTTCAAAAGTTCCTTCCTTACTTTTGTTTCCAGCCAAAATATCTAGTAAATTCTTGATTCAAGAAGGATTTTCTAGACAAGTAAAAAAAGATGTCAAAATCAAGTGAGTTTATGCTTGAAACAAGCAAAATAATCTGCCAATGGGGTAAGCAAAATAATCTTGTTTTCTGCTTGAAATAAGCAAACACTTATTTTTTTTCTAAAAACAAATCAGTGATTTGACAATCACAGTCATGACTAATTTTTAATTTATTTTCTTCATTATCATGAAGAGCTGAACACTGTCAGCATCGTCGTGTGCGGGGAATGAGGAGTAGGAACGAGGCAATCCGGAACATACACTTTTATTAAATAATCCACAAAAGGAAGAGGAACGAACAGGAACAGCAGGGAATCCACACGCACGAAAAGACATTGAGACAATACAAGAACCAACAACCAAACGGGGAACTCAACCAAACTTAAATACACAGACCAATCAGACGAGGACAGGTGAAAACGATTAAACAATGACGTAATAACTGAAGATGGAACAGGAAAGACCAAATAAGGGCATACACTGGGAAAAACCACAGAAACAGTCCACAGGGGTGTGACAAACACGTTACACATCTCAACACGGCAATTTTATTCTGCAGATATGAGAGCATTACCAGTGTGTTTGCTTTTAGGAGGAAAACGGCACTGTTTACGTCCATCACTACATCTGGGAGCTCTTTCATAAAAGAAGTTTACTAAATAAGCCAGGTTTATTCAGTTAGTCTGACTTATTGTCACTTGATTTGGTTTCAGAAAGCAAATTTACCATAGCTTAAGCTCAGTCACTCTGGCAACTTATGCTAGGAAACTAACCTGGTCTGGAGCAGGCTAACTATCAGGCTAAGCTAAGTTCCTATAACACTGACCAAGAGGAACGCATTGATACCACTGACTCTCTTACATACGATTATTTATATGATACAATTACTTAATTATTGGTCCAAAAAAAAAGTATACAAAAAATGCAAATTAAATAAATCAAATAAATAAAAATATAGGCTATAACTGACTGTATTGAATTTATTGTGCCTAAAATATGACTTTCTTTTTTTTTTTTTTTTTCTTGTAGCCAATAATAGCCAGCGGCCTCAGGTTCTTTTTAATGTTTTTAATTCTCTTGTTAACCCTCGTGATTCAGATTGCATTGTGCAATCTGTACTATTATGTGAAAACTTTCTGAAACACTTTGTGGACAAAATTGCTGGTTTTAATTTTTCACCCATCATGGTTATCAGTGATCCCTCTGATTTCTCTTTTTGCCCAGCTGTCTTCCAGCAGTTTGAGCCGGTCACATTTTCTTGTCTTTCTGACATAGTTAAGCAGCTACGTCCTGCATACTGCCCCCTTGACAGTATTCCTGCACATTTAGTTAAAGATGTTTTTGACACTGTTGGGCCAAGCATTGTATCTTTGGTTAATACATCTCTCAGCTCAGGGTGTGTACCAGCTGTTTTTAAACATGCCACATTGTGCAACCACTTCTAAAAAAGAAAACTTTGGATTCATCAACTTTGTCTAATTTTAGACCTATATCTAAACTCCCCTTTCTTTCGAAAGTTTTGGAGAGAGTTGTTTTCAACCAACATGAATTTAGTATTTTTGAAAAATTTCAGTCTGGTTTTAAGCCCCGACACACGTACGGGAACTGCTCTTTTAAGAGTTTTTAATGATCTTCTTCTAGCTGCGGACTCTGGTAATTCTGCTGTTTTAGTCCTTTTGGATTTGACTGCGGCCTTTAATATGGTCAACCACTCGATTCTTTTATCCAGACTTGAACAGTGTGTTGGCATTAAAGGCATAGCTCTCAAATGGTTTCAGTCGTGTTTGACAGAAGTTTTTCTGTTCACCTTGGCGAATTCTCCTCATCTACTGCCCCTCTCTCTTGTGGTGTCCCCCAAGGGTGAATATTGGGTCCTATGTTGTTTTCTTTGTGTTTGTTGCCCTTGGGGTATTTTTTTAGCAAGGTTAAAAAATAAAGGTGACCGAGCTTTTTCAGTGGTGGCACCAAAATATGTGGAATAGTTTACCTGTACACATAAGAACTGCTCAGACTGTTGGAACTTTTAAGTCGTTGCTTAAGATGCATCTGTATTCTTTAGCTTTTATTTCGAGTTGAGTCGAGACATTGTGACTTTTTATAACTGTATTTGGCTAGTTTGTGTGTGAGTGCCAGACATTGTTAAGCACTTTGCTCAACCATGGTTGTTTTTAAATGTGCTATATAAATAAAATTTAACTGAACTGAACTGAACTGAAAACACTAAATTAAAAGTTAAGATAACTTAAATTAAAATGACAATAAATAATAGAAAACAGACTACATTTTAACTGGTAAGAGGAATACACTAACTCATTTGAGCTAGTAATTAGGGCTTTAGCTAGTTTACGTTTGATTTACAGTTACTGCTATCATAAAAATACACTTACATGTAGGATTAAAATTCTACGTGTCACATTTAATGTCCAACAATAAATATTTTAGCAAAATGTATATTTTACTCAAAATTCTTGTGCTATTATTCTATTGTGTTCCGTCTGTTAGCACGCATGCGCCCAGCTGTATTTGTGCACTCACCTATTCCTGAGGGCAAAATGGATTTATTTGCATAACTTTCTAACATTTACAGATGAAGAATATAACTGTGACATGTCCGTTACGCACAGCCTCTCAAATGCATTAAACAACACCAATATATTCGCTGTTTGCCATGGTGGATGGATTTGATCCATGATCGACATTAAAGGCTGACATTATCTTGACCCACTCGACCTGAATCAAATTAGTGGGACTGAGTGACCTTAAATTGCCGTTTATAAAACCGCTTTGGTCCCGACTGATTTGTTTGGTTATTTCAAGTTGGGTTTTGGACTTTAATCCCTGCTTTTCTTAGCTTCTTTTATGAAACAGCCCCCCTAATCAGAATAATTCATGTGATCATTGAAAACAGCCCTTCAGCCCTTCAAGATCTTCAATCTTTAAAGCCTTTCATAGATTTCTAGTCCAGAAAAACAATTATGACCAAAAATGCATAAAAGCCCATTTACTCTAAGAATAAGAAAGGCAAAGCAAAATGAACAACAAAAGAACACATTCACAGAAATGCGTTTTTTTTTATTTTTTTTTTGAAAGCTTGTGTGCAGCGAATGTTTTTTCAGGGTGAAAACATGCCTCAAAGGAGAAGTCCACTTCCAGAATAACAATTGACAGATAATGTACTAGCCCCCTTGTCAACCAAGATGATCATGTCTTTCTTCCTTCAGTCATGAAGTAATTGTTTTTTGAGGAAAAATTTCAGCATTTTCTCCATATAATGGACTGATATGGTGCCCCAATTTTGAACTTCCAAAATGCAGTTTAAATGCAGCTTCAAACGATCCCAGCTGAGGAAGAAAAGTTTAACCAAGTGTAACGATCAGTTATTTTCATAAAAATAATACAATTTATATACTTTTAATGTCAAACGCTCGTCTTGTCTTACTCTGCCTGGACTGTTTTTGTTCTGGTTCATGTCAGTTAGGGTATGTCGAAAAACTCCCATCTCATGTTCTCCCTCAACTTCAAAATCATCCTGTATCACTGTTTTACCTTTTTTGTTAAGGGTATTTGATCTTCTTTGCATGTTCACTTTGCAAAGACTGGGTCGGTACTTCTGCAGTTGAGGGACAAAATATGATTATGAGAGTTTTTGACACATCCTAACTGTCTTGAGCCGGAAATACACAGAGTTCAGGGAGAGAAAGACAAGACGAGCATTTGATATTAAAAAGTATTTAAATGATATTATTTTTATGAAAAGACCTGATCGTTTCACTAGATAAGACTCGTCTTCCTCGGCTGGGATCGTTTACAACTGCTTTTGCGATCGTTTGAAGCCGCATTTAAACTGCATTTTGGAAGTTCAAATTCGGGGCACCATATCAGTCCATTATATGGAGAAAAATGCAGAAATGTTTTTCAAAAAACTATTTCTTTTTATGACTGAAGAAAGACAGACATTAACATCTTCGATGACAAGGGGGTGAGTACATTATCTGTGAATTGTTGTTCTGAAAGTGAACTTCTCTTTTAAGAGTGTGAATCCATGTATTCTGTTAGAGATGACGTCGCACAGCTGTACTAAATCACTGACACATAAAGAAATCAAGCAGATTCATTTATTCAGATTAAAATATTTACACTGACAAACTGAATATTCAGCAGGAATCAAACATATTACAATAATAAAATCATCAAAGGGCAAAAATCTTACAGAATCCAGAATGTATTCATTTACTGCTCAATGTTCGGTTTATGCTAAAGCTCTGGAAATATGTGCTTTAGAATGGTCTTTATACTCTGGCAGAGCTTTAAAAAAAACTAATTAAAAAAAAAAACAAACACTAAAACTAAGTGAACTGAAAACTGTGCTGTAGCTTTTCCTTTGTGTCAAAATGACAAACACGACAGTCGAATCTTTATCGCCGATTTAATGTGAGCAGAATAAAGCTGGTGGAAAATCCAGGGCGTGTTTGTGGCGGTCAGTTCAGCCAGCTGGTGTTGAGCTGAGTCTGATTCTTGATGCTGGTGTCCATCTTCAGCACTTCTCTGACGGCCATGGTGGCGTACGTGGAGGATGGCAGAGAAAACTCCATCTTCAGGGCCCGATACTTCCCTTCTGCACACACACAGACACACACGTAGTGCGTGTATAGCATTTGTTAGTATCTGTACACATCACATGGCAAATTAGCAAATACTTCAGAGTCTAGGGATAGATCATTATTGCAGCGACTAATGTTTCTGCCATGTTCCTAATTGATGGATCTCAATCAAGATTCATCGGGCACAAATTGTGCAAGAATAATTCAGGGAGTTTACGGCAAAGTCGTGACTTTTAACCCCACCGATGGTCTTTCACTCTCCCACTGGCAACACAAGATTAATGCAACCCTTGATGGAAATAAATGTGATGTTGGGTTAGGCTGGAAACGGTGTGATCAAAGCTACAGGCGATCCAACGAAAACGAGTGTGTGCCGTTGGCCAGGCAGTCAGTAAACCGATAGAACTCTATGGAACGTCCCTATTTAGAGAGCTAGAGAGTAAATGCGTGCGTGTCTTGGACCTTTGAGGTAGACCGGAGCCGGAGCGTTTTCTAACTTCTCCACGTCTGTGTGAACGAGAGGCACTCGTGGATCGTCGTACTGGATCAGCTCCCTTTGGACGAGAAACATCAGATGAAACCATCATAACTGAATCGCGAGCTCAAAATGAGCTAACGCAGCTCACTCACCAGCTGACGTCTCTGGGGCGAATGAGGATCCGTCTGTAAGCGCCGGCCAGAGAGTAATCCCGAACCTTATGCCTCATGTTATCGATGTCCAGGTCGTCGGCGCTCAGCATGTCTCTGTAGCCTCGACCCACTGCGGGAGACGCACGAGTGAGGAATCAAACAGCACCGACAGAAAACACATCTGACCCGATTTTTAGACGGCATGTATTTTTACATGACAAAGCTAAAAACTGGAAGAATTTATGATGAGAAAATGAGCCTTCCACATATATATGAAGAGTTCAGATGCAAAACCAGCTAAATCTATCTGACATCTTTCTTTAAAAAAAGCATTTTTATGAGGCTCAGATGTATAGGTTTCTATGTAAGAACCGGTACTTCTGATTGGGCTGAGGCTGGTATTTTAGCGAGTTTGAAGAAAAAGTATTTGATGGATGTATAATGTGTGTCGAGAGCATTCACTCAGTGTCATTATCTCATTTTTGACCGAGATGGCTTTTAGCTGGTTTTGCATCTGAACTCTGCATATCTTCCCAGAGCGCCTCACCGCTGTGAGTGGGATAAATAACGTCGAACCCCGGCAGCGGCATCACCACGTCGTGAACGGAGTGTTTCTCTGCCTCTTCGGCGGACAGAACGTGAGCAGAGGCTGAAAAACACGGGAGATTCTGTCAGCATCATCATCACCATCATCACCATCATCCTCATCTCACACACTCACTCACCTCCTCTGAGAACCAGATCTCCCTCCACGGCTCTCAGCCCAAAGGCCTCCATGCGTCTGCTGACCATAGAGTTCCACACGTAGCTCTGATAGCTGTGGATGTACATCAGCCTGTTGTTACGAGGGATCTGAAGCAGGATGAAGACGGTTAGAGCGCTGCATGTGGGGTCATTTCACGATGTGTGTTCTGAGCATCCGCTTCCCTCACCAGGCCGAACGCTGTGATGATGTTGTTTTTGCCGTACTTGGCCAGGCCTCGCAGCAGCTGGCCCTCCACGCAGCGTTTGACTGGCAGTTTCTTGAGGGCCGCCTCTGGGTCCTGAGATCGCGCCCACTCCTCTCTGCACTTCACCAGATAGCCCTTCTCCGCTGGACGCACCGCAGGCAAAAAACACAAGCGTGAACGGGTGTCTAGCACTACTACTGTGGCATTAGTAAAGGTGACGACAGATCCGTCACGCCAGGACTAAATTTGAAGTGGCTTTTCTAAAAAAACTGAGATAATATATACAGTATTGTGTTGTTGTACAGTTGTTGCACATTATTAGCGTTTGTGACAGTAAGAGCACAGTGATCCCCAATCAAACACTAATCCTAGGGTCAAGATATAAGTCTTTTTTTTTTCCATTATAGTCACCTGATGGAGGTTTGATTCCCGTCAGCTTTGGCTCAATCACTGAGAGCTCATAGACGATTACATTTCAGTAAAATCAATCGATTCGTCTGTGCTTGAAACAATCTAGTGAAGTCACTGAATAACTGAACTGAATGACTGAATAATGCTGTTATGCTATCGCCTGTAGAGCTGCTTCCTGATTCAGGGTTCCCACACCTTGGTTAACTTCTAATTCTTTGACCTTTCAACGACTTTCCAGGTCCAATACCCTCAAATTCAACGACTTAAAGGGGTGCTATTATGCTTTTTCACTTTTTGAATTTTAGGATTTCAAGAACCCTGCTGATTGCACAGTTTTACAACACGGGCGTTGTTTTTCTTTTACTGCTGTAAAGCTGATCTGTATTGTAAAAGGCAAAACATTAGTATACTCGACTTACTTGTGTTTTGCTCAGAGTCAGCTGAGCAGTATTTTATTTAAATGGGAGATATTAATCACATTTTACTGAAACACTCTCTGAAACACAACTGCACTCGATGAATAAATGTAGAATGACAGAAGGAAAAAGCAATTGAGAGAATCTGACCTCCAGGACGAGGTTTCAGGATGAGATCCACCACTTCCTTCCAGTTGTTCTGCAATATAGCCCTATGAATAAGAGCCAACAGCAAACCATCAGTTCCCCTTATATGAGCTACGGAAACACAGGTGTGGTGTGTGTGTGTGTGTGTGTGTGTGTGTGAGTCTGCACATTCTCACCTGCCGACCTGGTGCTTGTGCATGTGCATTAGTGTGTCTGTGTGTACACATTAGTGTGTATGAATTAGTGTTTGTGTGTTTGTGTGTGTGCTTACCTGCCGACCCGGTGCGTGGGCACGGCTGTGGTGCCGAAGCGCTGCATGCCGTAATAGTTAATGAAGCCGGTTTCCCTGAGTGAAGTCATGGCTTGCTCCACCTGCTCCAGAGAGCCAGAGATATTCCTGTGGGGAGAGTCACTTCATGCACTCAAACTATAGTTCTATATTCTTATTTAGGCATGCAGTCTAGTTTTTCTTGCTATTCATGCTTAAGAAACCCAGACCGGCCCAGTGGTGACCCGTCTGAATGAACACTGCATAGCCATACTGGTCATGCTGATCTACCTACAGCAATAACCAGCTTAATTAGCTTGTGCCAATGACAAACCAGCAGTGATCATAAAACTCCAACGTGAGGGTGAATAAATGATGACTTTTATATTTTTAGAGTTGGGTGCACTATCCCTTGAAGACCAGCTTAGAATGAAGCAAGTCTAAACCGGTTTAAATGTTCGTGTTGTCAGACAGAGAGAGAACAGAATATCAGGGTTCGTACAGATACTGTAAAATAAAATTACGACTTTTCAAGCACTGCTTTTTTTTTTTTATTTTCAAGGACTTCAATCAGAGATCTCACTAACGGTGATATGCGCTTATTAAAAATAATGATTACACTTATTTTATAGATACACTGTCTTTTTTAATAATTCTAGCACTTATCAAGTATTAGGAATATTGCTATTTTCAAGAGTTTTCCAGGCCTAAAATTTCAAAAACTCATATTCAAGTACTTCAAGCACCTTAAGCACCACGTACGAACCCTGGAATTTGGCGTCAAACAGCAGCTCACGTGGAGCGGAGCGTCAATGTCTCACCTGAGAACCACCGTGAAGTGGTTTCCCTGCAGTTCTCCAAGTTTTAACGGATGTTTCTTATAGCTGAAGTTTCCCAGCTTCAGATTCATGAGGCATTTGTTGAGGTGAGACAATCTTTCAGCGCTGATCCTGTCGAGAGACATTCACATTCAGAGAAATACGGGTGAGGACAGCAGACATTTGACGGAACACCTGCGCTCCTCTTCACTCACTTCAGCACGGCGATCTCCTGCACCGTGATGGCCCTCTTGTCTTTGGTGCCCATGTAAGAGAACATGTTGGGTCTGACCCTACAGAAACAGAAGAGGAACTATGAGTGGCACGTTCGTTAACGGCGGCGGCGTCTCTCAGACGGAGCGTTTGACAGACCTGAGGAACTTGGACAGGATGTTGATGGCGTCCATGGTGTCCTTGTTCTCCTTATAGAGCACGAAATGGCAGAAACTTCCGCGGTTCTTTGGCCACGAATGCTTTCGAGGAGCTTCGTTGGGACACGTGAGGGAAGAGACAAAAGAGACAGTATGAATTTAGAGTTTTTCAATTAGCACAGCGTCTCTGTCGGGTCATCGGTATAACTGTTTCCTGATTTTTTTCTTTTTTCCTCTGATGTTTTGATAGTTTCTGCACACCACACAAAATATTTCTAGAACAATCGCCAAACATAAACACGCTTTCGTCAATCATCTCAGCATTTATCTGCCGAGATTTGGTCCTAAAGATTCGTAAATACACGTTAAAATTATAATTGTAATAAAAAAATGGTACTTCAGCATTTTAACAAATTCGCTTTTGGACTGAAACTCCACAACTCCAACAGAAGGACAGATTCCCTGACGTGCCCGTCCCGGGACTGACGTGGGACAGATCTTACCTGCCGAGGGCCGGACCTCTGTCCAGAGAGCGAAAGGAGTGTTAGGAGAACAAGAGAGCGTTACTTAGGACAGTGACGAGACACACGACCGAACGTATCTCATCAAGACTGCACATTTTCTCATTCTCGATTAGAGAAATGCAAAAGCATCCCGATTGTCTGCGCCTGACATGCACAGGCGTCACATTCACTCATGCACACCGAAGCACATCTGTCTGCTCATGCAAGTGAGGTGAGAGTCATGCAGAGCGCCATCTACTGATCAAGCACCTTCACTGTTCATCAGAACCAGACTCAAAACTAACAGCACATCTTTCAGGCGTTCGGACAGACGGATGCGGCGCCCTTTACCACAGCAGTACCTGCCAGCGCTTTCTTCCCAGCGGCATGATACGCCACGATGAACTTCTTCCCTTGTCTGTCCTCGGTCTTGGTCTCCAGGCCGGGATACAGAGTCTTCACAGCTTTGTGCAGAAGAGTGCGTTTCTCCTTCGAATCCTCCTGCACCTGAAAGATTCAGTTTGATAGCCAGTATTGGTCAGTGGTTTCCAACAATGCGCTCAACTAAACACGCCACCGACCCGCTGGTTAACATAAAAATGACATACATTTGAGTCTGTCCCTCACTTCAGAACAGCTAGTGTACAGTTGCACGGGCTGCCGCTTTTCGCAGGTTGTTCTGTGCTGCTGTCAGCATCGTATGACGTGCGATTAAAGGCACTGCTCTCATAACCAGCACATGCCGTCTTTAATTAAAACGAGAGCCGCAGCTGAAATCAGCGCCCGTTTCTGTGCTTACATAAAGTATTTTCTTCACGAACACAAATTTAGCTTTTCAAGATGCTAAAATGACCAAAGTGACACTAAGCATTTAGTCCTTGTCCTGATCGAACGACGCATCGTCTACATGAAGAATCGATATCGATATGTGATTCAGGGTTCCTACACATTTCAAAATTCCATACTTTTCCAGACTCAAATTTCCAAACCTCTCAGTAGACTTTCAGACCATATTTAACATAAATGGTTCAAAACGCAATATTTTCAGCTTTAAATTTGGTATATAGTAGAGTCGTTTATAAATATGTGGGTTTTTTTTTTTAATTAATTTTCTCAAAGTGATAACATACAAAGCCCCTAAAATAACAAATAATAAAAATAAATAAATTCTTGTGCCCTCGAGAAACTATTTACATGAGCATGGGAATTTTTTGCATGCTTACGCATTACAATTTCTAATTTTATATAACCTTCTAGTTTTATTTAACCTTTTCTAGTTTTATATATTTCCTTTGTGCATCACTTGCCATCTTACTATGAATAAAACGAGAACATGGATGCACATGAATTAATAAAGTATTGGTATTGGCTCAAAATTTGGCTTTTCTTACGGTAGTACCTCTAATTTCAAGGCCTAATGCCCAATTTAACAAATCTTCTGTGGCGGTGGAGAAACCATGACATGACAAACCATGTATGTTAAGTTTAATAGTTTCGCACATAAAAGTCTGAATATATTTTTAATTTTTGCAATGGTCTTTGAGGCTATGTAAAATGGTGTTAATAATGTTGTGAGAAGAAACCCAAAATGCTTATGCCTGCATTTTGCAAAATGAAAAAGTGCACCGTGAATTCATTCAGTCGTACTTGACAATCACTAAATAATCACTGAACAGCTGCCATGAAAACTCACTTCTTGTACAATAAATTTATTTTCATTCAATTCTTAATTTTTGATTATAAAAATACTAAATGGGGGCAAAAGTCTGGAAACGCAAATATTTTTCCATACTCTGCTTTCTTTCAGACCTGGAAAACACGAGAATCAAATTCCATACTTTTCCAAACCCCGAAGGAACCCTGCAGGTTTTATGGAAATGAGTTTAAGACTTTTTATGACCTTTTTTTTTTTTAAGACCAAGTGAAGACAATTTAAAGAATACACTTGACTGAAACACTATACATAAATATGATCTTGTCATGTCAAAGTCTTGTATTACCTGCACTTTATAGTTTGAAACTTTACAACTTTTAATCAATCTCCATAACTTTTTCTTTCATTTCACGTAAAAAAAACAAACAAACAAAAAAACAGCTTAAGTCTTGAATATGTTTGCACATAAATACTAGAATATGGAAATGACTTTTACTGTATCATCTAAATACACCGATAAAAAGGGCTTTTTTTCCTTAGTATTTCTGTCATGTTTTCCAGCACAAGTATCTAAAGATTCTTAAATCTAGATACATTCAATTAAGAAAATTTTTTTAAAAAATAAATAAATAAATAAAGAACAAATCTGTCAATGGGCTCATCTTTAAGTAAATGTACTTCAGTAAATGTATCTTGATTTAACAACGTTTAGATATTTGCACTGGAAAACAAGACAAAAATACAGAGGAAGATATTCTTTATTTCAGTTCATGCCACACTGAATTAAATTTACGAGTTTGAGACTTCCTGCTCTCATGTAAGACTTTTTAAGACGTGCAGAAACCCTGAATAAAAGGGCATTTATTTTACTCCAATGAAGAACAGCATCTGAAACACAGAAGAGACGTGTAACCTAACGAAGGTCTCCTGACGCGTCTCTCACCTCGATGGCCACGCTTCCCTCTTTGTTCTTGAAGAGCTGCAGGTCATCCAGCTGCTGCTTCTGCTCTTCTGTCAGAGCCTGACACTCGGCCGAGCCGCAGTCCGAAGAGTTTTCCTGCGACACACGGACAAACGCTTACTTACAAGGTTAAGTAGGTTGTAGGGTTCAGTCGAACCTACGAGCCCTGAAGCTGAAGCACTACACCATTAATAAAATTGGTGGATGATCTTCATTTAAACGGTATTCAAATAGATACGTGCGACTACTGCAGGCTCTCACCTCGGAATCAGCAGGAACGGACAGATCATCCAGGTGAACGTTCTTCCCCTCTTTATTGATCTCATGGACCACAAAGTCTGAGTACCTAAATAAAAAAAGGATGCACGTCACTGACAGACACACCTGTCACACACACACACACCAGCTGAAACACACACCTCTCCTTCAGGATGCCTGAGAAGCCTTTATGCTCGCTGATGAACTTGAGAATGCCCACGTCTGCCTCACTGAGGCCGTGCTTCATCATGTCAGCAAAGCTCTCCTCCTCCTCCTCACACAGCTCCTCTTCCTCGTCCAGCTGCTCTCCCTCATTTTCTCCTCCCTGCCTCTCTTCCTCCTTCTCCTCCTCGACTCTGAGCCTCTTGGCAGCGTGATCCGGATCCTCGTCGGGGAAAGAGCGTTTCTCCCCGGTCAGAACCGAGACCGGATTCGCCCCAGTCTCCTCCATCGGGCCCGAGCTGTTAGAAGAGGAAGTGAGAAGCAGGTCTGAAGAAGTCTATATTCACACAATATGCTTATTCTGGGTTATTATAGTGTACACACTGTATCTATATGTTCACAGTTTAAAATCTAATTCTAACAGGATTTAAAATATACATTCACTCACATCTTGGATGACAGCTGCAGAAACTGTAGAGTAAAACCGGCTCTTCACAAGCTTATTTTTTTTTGAAATCTATTCAAAAGCACAAAACATGATGTAATGATCTTACTGCGTGCGCACGAGACGAACCGCTCCGCTAAACATCCACACATGCGTTTCGCTTGACTCTCACATACCCCGGAAACGAATCCTCCACAAAGGCCCGCCCCCTGACGTATGTCATTGGTTTACACCGTTGTCAATCATTGCATGACAATTCAGATTGCGCAATCAGGCCAAGTATTAGGTGTAGCAGCTTCAGAAACGCATGAGGCATTAAGCCGGGCTCACACTACAGGATTTTTAGCCCGATTTTGCCCTCCCGAGAATCGGTGCAAAAATCTTGTCGACCACTTCGATCGGTGCCGATGTTCGGCACGGATTATCTGGTAAAGCCGGGCTCACACTACAGGATTTCTAAAATCCTAACCAATTATGAAATCTGGTTGCAGCGCACACATAAGGAGAATCTTTGCAGATTATCTTCCCTGAAATCTTAAACATGCTCTTAAAAATTGTGGCGCATCACACACTACAAGATATTATTAAGATTATCATGACGGTGGGAGCGCCTCACGTGATCTTACGCAACAGATCGTCATTTCAGCAACAAACGTTTACAAATGTTTATTATTATTATTATTATTATTATTATTATTCATTTTGTTTATTTGAATGTCTTGTTATAATTGTATATGTTTTGTTGTGGTTTATAATTAAAAAAAAATAAAATAAAAATAAAAAAATGTTTACAAATGTTAGTTAACTGTTATATGCTTTAGCTTTTTTATGCATGTCCTGATTTTGCTGAGTTAGATGTGATCCTGGGTCAACATATTTTGTTGACCCTGGAACAACATTTTAATCCAAAAATTTAAACTTGACCACATCCCTACACCTAAACCTAACCTTACCCATGAGTAATCCCTAAAATCAGAGGAAATGATAGATGAATGACACTGATGTGCAAGCACTAAACACTGATTGTAAGCCTGATTGGTTAATCACAATGTTGTTCCAGGGTCAACAAAGATGTTGATCCGGGAACATGTCGTACTTGGTAAAATCAGGTTCTGCGCTTTTTTTATATCTACAGATTTTACTTTAGGCAGGTCGTGATTTGAGAAGGCAAAACTGATTAAACATAGTCTATGATCAGCTCACTGTCTGCCGCTGACCGCTTGGTCGTTAATTTAAAAAAACAAAAACTTCTATTGAACGAACAAAAAATGGTCCAAACGTTTTTCTAAATTAACTTAATAAAAAACTGAAACTAAATATAATCACTTTGCCATTACATACAAAACTAAACTATTTTAACTGCTAAAACAGTAATATAAGCTGTTTTGGGAGAAGGGGAAAGATGGGCTCGGGTCGCGCTCAGGCCGCATGGAGCATTGCTTTCATCTGATCGTGGTTGTATCTCTCTGTTAGTGCTACTGGATCTTAGTGCTGCGTTCAATACTGTTGACCACAACATTCTCTTGAATAGACTTGAGAATTATGTTGGCATTAGTGGTAGTGCATTGGCATGGTTCAAATCGTATCTATCTGACCGCCATCAATTCGTGGTAGTAAATGAAAAGGTATCATATCGATCACAAGTGCAGTATGGAGTACCGCAAGGCTCAGTACTACGGCCATTACTCTTTACGCTTTACATGTTACCCTTGGGTGATATCATCAGGAAATATGGTGTTAGCTTTCACTGCTACGCTGATGATACCCAGCTCTATATCTCTTCGCGGCCCGGCGAAACGTACCAATTTGAAAAACTAATGGATTGTGTAGTTGAGTTAAAAAATTGGATGACAAGTAATTTCTTACTGCTAAATTCTGAAAAAACAGAGGTGCTAATTATTGGGCCTAAAACCTCAGCGTGTAATAACCTACAACACTGTCTAATACTGGATGGCTGCTCTGTCAATTCTTCGTCATCAGTTAGGAACCTAGGTGTGCTATTTGATGGTAATCTTTCTTTTGAAAACCACATCTCTAGTATTTGCAAAACTGCATTTTTCCATCTCAAAAATATATCTAAACTACGACCTATGCTATCAATGTCAAATGCTGAAACATTAATTCATGCATTTATGACGTCAAGATTAGATTATTGTAATGCTTTATTGGGTGGTTGTTCTGCTCGCTTAATAAACAAACTCCAGCTTGTCCAAAATGCAGCAGCTAGAGTTCTTACTAGAACCAAAAAGTATGATCATATTAGCCCGGTTCTGTCTACACTGCACTGGCTCCCTATTAAACATCGTATAGATTTTAAAATCTTGCTAATTACTTACAAAGCCCTGAATGGTTTATCTCCTCAGTACCTGAGCGAGCTCCTATCACATTATAGTCCCTCATGTCCGCTGTGTTCTCAAAACTCTGGCAATTTGATAATACCAAGAATATCAAAATCAACTGTGGGCAGCAGATCATTTTCTTATCTAGCGCCCAAACTCTGGAACAATCTACCCTACAATGTTCGGGACGCAGACACACTCTGTCAGTTTAAATCTAGATTAAAGACCCATCTCTTTAACCTTGCTTACACATAACACATCAACATATTCTTATAATTCAAATCTGTTAAAGGATTGTTAGGCTGCACTAATTAGGTCAACCGGAACCGGGAACACTTCCCATAACACCCGATGTACTCAGTGCATCGTCAGAAGAATGGCATCTACGCTAATATTAGTCTGTTTCTCTCTTATTCCGAGGTCACATTAATCACCAGATCCAGTCCGTATCCAGATCAGATGGTCACTGCAGTCCCCCAGATCCAGTCCGAACCCAGCCCAGACGGTGGATGAGCACCTAGTGACGACCTCTACAGCCCTGAATGTCAGCGGAGTCCACATCAACTAGATGAGCCCCAGAGACGGATCCACAGTGAAGACCTCGTCACCTGGACGGCTGTCGGCACAAGACCATGGGAACTTTGGCCAGAGGAGAACTGGCCCCCCGACTGAGCCTGGTTTCTCCCAAGGTTTTTTTCTCCATTTGTCACCGATGGAGTTTTGGTTCCTTGCCGCTGTCGCCTCTGGCTTGCTTAGTTGGGGACACTTTCTCTTAACACAATATTGCATTTTATTTTATTGTTTTTGATAAACTACTTTTACCTAAAATGTGAGTGTTTACTGTTGCCTTTGGCATTGTTGATGTACTGTTTCCTATTTAATACTGTACAGCCGCCTTGTCACAATTCTGTATTGTTAAAGGCGGTATATAAATAAAGGTGACTTGACTTGACTTGACTTTCCTTGCTCCATGCGGTTGTGGTATGTTTTCGACATATTAAACAGACAGTGTTACTACAAAAAAAATAAGAAGCAGTTTCCTGCATCTCCACTATCCAATGGACCCTACAGCAGCTGTTTTGCGGTCGCGCATTGGCTGTTGTGAAAGTACTGACGTAATCATAGCCGTGATCATCCCAATTTAAAATCCTGAATATCAGACATGTTTGATGTGATCGGGGCGGCCCCGATTTGTGTGAGAGCAAATCGGGAGGTGTAAAATTTGATCTGTGAACGTCTCACATTACCAGATAATCCGTGCCGAACATAGGAACCGATCGAGGTGCTTGACAAGATTTTTGCTCCGATTCTCAGGAGGGGAAAATTGGGGTAAAATCGGGCTAAAAATCTTGTAGTGTGAGCCCGGCTTAAAGCCGTGTAGTAATATTTTATATATATCTATATATATGTGTGTGTGTGTGTGTGTGTGTGTGTATATATATATATATATATATATATATATATATATATATATATATATATATATTAGCATTAAAAACCGCAACTACAACAATACAAGCCATGATTTTAAAAATACTAAAACCCAAAAACGAGCGTTTAATGGCATTTCTTGTTGGGCCATTCAGTTGGATTATTTCTCAGACAAAAGTAAGGTAAGGAAAAGGAGCACAAAAAAGGACATAGAACAATACAATTTAGTTTCTCAATATATCTCCCCCTCTCAGGTTCAAATTAGGTGGTGTAATTTACTTTGACACAGTTAAAAATAATGAATGTTTTCTGTCGTCGATTAAGTTTACCTCTAGTGGGCGTAGTTCTCAGAGTAATGTGACACATTGCGCTCTAATTTTTTTTTCGGTGGACATCTTATAAAAACGCAGTTCTGTGTTTTTAAGCTTGTTTACGGTACACCTTGTCACATAGCAGCTTTTAGCCATTTTCTGTTTTTTGTTATAAGTCAGAAATGACAAAGAGGCAGCTTCCCGCAATACAAAGTCAATGGAGAGCGCTGGATTGTTTTCCCCCTGGTGGGCGTGGTTTTCAGATTATGACGCGTGTCGTAAATATTAATTAGATTATCCAACGTTGCTTGGTAACATTCCTGAAGCGTCCCTGCGCGTTATCTCATGAATATTCATTGTCCAACTCTTCGCGGGAGTAAAATCCCTTTTCGATAACGCCCACTCACCAACGTCTCGTCCATTCATCCAATCTGTTAGAACGCCTCGAAGATGCGTCATTAATAATCATGAGTGCGACTGCCCGTGCGCGGCCACGTAGATGCCTGAACGCGCGTCGGCAGAGGTAACGCGCAGGAAAGAGGAGAGAGATCCCAGCTAGAGGAACAACATCATGAGCTCTAGAAAGGGTGAGAGACACCAGTCCCTATTTAGTGTACACTACATAGCTACCAGCGCTGATTTCACTCATATGTAGGCTGAGTGAGCTTGTGTTTGTTTGAGCGATGCTTCTGTCACTGATGATGCGTGTCTTCTGTTCGGCTCGGTTCTGTTCGGCGGGATTCGATCCGTGTCTCTCCCGGTTCCCCGCTCCAGTGTTGGCCATTCAAGCGCGGAAGAGAAGGCCGAAGGGAAAGAAAGATAAGACGGGTCATCATCGCAGGTAAGGAGGGCGGTGTGTGTGTGTGTGTGTGTGTGTGTGTGTGCGTGTGCGTGTGCATGTGCGACCCCTCGCGCTCAGCTCGTGAAGCAGGTCAGTTACTAATGGCAACGTAACTGTGTTGACAGTTGATCACCAGGAGACACGCGTTAATGAAACCCTTCAACATTTCCACAAATATCATCACCATTACATTAGCGGCCGAGTGTGTGTGCGTGTGTGTACTGGTATTCACTATGTCAGTGGTTCTCAACCTTACTTACTCCAAGGCCCCTCATCCTCTCAGAGTCAATACTGCAAGCCCCCATATCCCCATGTTGTTCCAAACCCGTAAAGCTTTGTTTATCTTTGGAACACAGTTTGGGATATTTTGAATGAAAACCGACAGGCTTGTGACTGTCCCATTGACTGGCAAGTAATTAAAAATGTCAAGGTCCAGAAAAGTATTAAAGACATCATCAAAATAGTCCGTCTGCCATCAGTGGTTCAATCTGAACTTTATGAAGTGACGAGAACACCTTTTTTTTTTTTTTTGCGCAAAGAAAACGAAATATCGACTTTTTCGCCTTCTGTGCGCTGGCCTCTACGTTAAGGCACGGTCATACTGCACATTTCGTTCCACTGACTTTCATTCAGAAGCATGTGAATGCGTCAGACCGGAAACCAAGGACGTAAACATTACTGTTTAATTCTAACAAATAAGGTCTTGGCAAAAAACAAAATTAAAAATAATTTGCTTATCATTTCTGCACAGGAGAGACTTGGTGTTGTTTCCAAACAAAATGAGTTGAAAAATATCGGCATATCGGATATCGACAAAAATCCAATATGGTGTGTCCCTACATATAATCTTAACTTATCTCCTGCCTCTGAGTGAGAACCACTGCACTACATTATTATTATTATTAGTTTTTTTTTTTGGTGAAATCCATGAAGAAACAAGCTTATAAATCACACAGAATAATGTGTTTTGAGAATGTAAAAATGCCTGCAGTTTTGTGTGAGTGGTAGGTTTAGGTGTAGGGGGATAGAAAATTTGTTAGGGTTGTGTGTCTTTAGGTTGTATTGCGCACACACACACACACACACACACACACATAGTTGATGAAACGTGGGTTTGTTCAACTATACACTGTCTTTTTCAGGTGTGTTTTGTTACGGATGCATTGTTTTGCTGAGAGAATGTTGCAGATTAGAACTTAAAGATGCTTGAATTGAAAAAAAGAATCAATTAACAAATACATTGAAAATAATTATTCAAAAAGCTGTTTTTCCTGCATTGAGCTGTTCTTTATTATTCATAACTGTGTTCGTTGTACACATCAATATTGTTGCAACAGGCTCACAATTGCAACAAGTAGTTTGTTCAACGAAACATAGTGTAACAAATGCTCTTATATTCCCCATAATGAGCTTCAGGTGGAAAAAGCAATGTGAAGGTAACCACCATACCTGCACGTTAAAAAAAACAAAAAACAGACCCAGCACTAATATATAAATAATAAATAATACACACATGCACATGCACAAACATTAATACATATGAAAACAAATGCATATTTTAACAAACTGATATTTACTTGTAAACCAATGCATCTGACGATACATATTCACAGCATCTATGTGATATTTCCTCATGAGGGCCTGGCCTGCAGAGGGCAGCACTGAGCTGTGTCTCATTTACTCTCCTTGTTCAAATGCAGGAACTGTCGTGACCATCTTTGTCATTATCAGTTGTTTTGAGATATATGGGAGACCGTAGCAAATACTGTTTTTGCATTCCTTCCTATTTGTGGCAAAAGCAAAAGAAAAAGTCTGTTGCATTTCCCTGCTTTTCCAAAAGAGGGAGAGCAGTGAACGCAGACTAAATGATGGAGCCTACTAGGCCTGTCGCAATAATCAATATATTGACTTTTCGGACAATGTATGTACATGGCCTCAATTTTTGGTGATGCAAAATATTGCCCTTTATATTTACATAAAAGTGAATGTCGGCATGTTTTTCTGCATTCTACTTGCGCCTGTGTCTTTTGCAGCGTCTCGTACATAACTGCTTCTACCGTCTGCAGATATGACCTTGTTTAGGGATCTGTGCCTTTGTGCATAGGCACTTCTGACTGCTAAGTAGGGATTGTGTTTTCAGCAGTAGTGTGCACCCTTCATTTACAGAGAAAAGAAGCTCAGGGAAAAATCTGTAGATGGATAAATCTTCATACAAGTTCTTTGTGCAGTTTTCTTTTTCTACTTGTTACTTTGCCTTTTGAAAATGTTTATTTACTATTTATTCAAGTTTTTTAAGACATCTAATATTTTGATACTTAATTTCCTTGATCTAAATGAAGAGTTTATTTACAGATAAATGCCATTTAAAAAAAAAAAAATTGAGTGTCATGCTTTATTCTCCACGTATTGCACGATTTGAACACTAAACACGTTTTGTCAAAAAAGCCGGTATTGTCTACTTTCAAGGCATCATGATTTCACCTTTTACTGCAGAAGCCGACAAGCGCCCTCGTTGTTTTAGCTAATCAGCGTGCTGTATTCGGGTCAGGTGACAAGGCTTCCAGACACTTTGAAAAGACGCATTAGCTGACAGCAGTTTCGTCAGAGATGACTAAAAGTTCCTCAGCTTTTAAGAACTTCTCCGGTAGTAGGTGGAACTAATGCACAAACGGCAATCTCATTGGCTGGCGCTCACCTATTGTCAACCCTTGTTTTGATTTCAGCAAATCAGTTCGAGTAAACGCAGACAATGTGATTAATATTCATGAACCCAGCAGCGCATTAATCCTAAGTGCATTTTATATTCTTATTAGTAGTAGAATTCGTAGTAGTTTTGTCATCTAAATTATCATAATGTCATACTATAATGTTTGACTGACTGATGTTAAGTGTACTTTCAGATATTTAAAAAACTGTGCTATTAAGCTTTATATATGTATAGTAGTCGACATTTAAAGTTGATCAAAACCTTTTATCAAAGTTGTCCTAAAACCGAAACAATACCCATTCTTGTATTGGGACAACTTAGATTAACTTTTTTGATCCACTTAATATATTGACTACGATATAATAGTATATCAGATATTTAATATTAGTCTGGTGAGTAAACTAATAATTTCATTCATTTCAATTTCTTTAATTTAACATATTTAATCTGTACTTTTTTTTTTTATAAGTAACACAGTAGTTACTTTCCCTGGTAATTAGTTACTTTTATAATGATGTAACTGAGTTACTAACTCAGAAGTAACTAGTAACTATAACTAATTACTTTTTTAAAGTAACATTCCCAACACTGATGTTCACAACTGTAGATATGTGTATATATATATATATATATATATATATATACAATCTGAAGCGGCATAAAACCACGAAAATGTGCATTTACACAGAGCGTTTAATGTTGTTCTGAAGCAGCATAAATGCATTTACACAGGAATTAAAATAGTGGGAAACATACATCTTTTAAAATAACTACAATTATAAAATTAGTTTTAACAAAAACAAATGCTATAAAATTAAATAACGAATATAAAAAAGAACAAAACATAAAACACAAATTAAATAAAAACAACATTTTAAAATGTAACGGCAATAAATTTAAATTTCCTGCACGTGCTACAGTGTATCTGCGTTGGACGGTTCGTCACAATGTTAGCTTCAGACAAGACGACAGACAAAACGATGGTGGAAGTTTGGCAATGTTTTTTATTTTAAAAAGCCTGTTGACTTTTGCCGTTATCTATGGTTATTTCGAAGTTATTTCTTATTTGTTTTGCTAATAAACATTCTACGTTTCTTCTATTTATTTGGTTCCTTTTATGTAGGCCTAGCCTAAGTTATTTGTTATTTTATATTAGGCATATAGCATGGTGTAAGCTATTTGTATTTGTTTTTTTAATAAAAGTTCCATGATTCATTTAAGTGAATTTAACAGTGTATTTTGTTGTTGCTTGAATTGGATTCAAGCAACTGACGCGGAATGCCGCTAATTTATAAGTGAAATTAACGTGCACTGCGCATTAGCTATATAAAAGCGAAGGAAAGCGAGTGAAAAGAGGGAAATTGAAGATATGTGCCATTGAAGTTCGGAGCCAGTTTCCTGCTTTCCTCATGACTGAGAAACTTGTTTCTGATGTAACCAAACAGTTAACTTGCACAAGCGGGAAAATAACGAAAAGAGAGTCCTCTCTATCAAGACAAGCTGAGAATCATGAGTTGTGACTTGCGAGGATATGGGGATTAAATTGAAATTAATTTACTCAAAACGTACTAATTCTACCCACTAAAATAATGAGATAATGTAAATAAAATGAAAAAATGAAATGAAATCATGAATGGCTCTCATCATGACTGTTTCACGTTTCATTTACACTGAATCAAAACAGCATTGCATGGCCTTTGATACTAGGGACTGAGGCAGCGTATTTTAGGTCTGCTTTAATGCAGCATTTGCGTCTTTTCACTGAATTCTGAGCCGACACAGACCCGCTTTAGAGCAGCCTTAAATCAGCTGTGTAAAGATGCTATGATTACAACAACAACATTTGTAGGGCGTCTAAATTGTCAGCAAATGAGATTACAAAGATAAAATCAGTGTTTTTTTTTTTAAAGAAAATTAGGACTTTTTGCCAAAAAACGACTGTTGGAGTTATCTGCTTTTGCTAAAAACAAACTTTTAATATATATATATATATATATGTAACATACATTCAATTAACTTTAATTTTGTAAATTACCTGCATTTGTTTAAGTTATTATTTCTTAATCAAAAAAACCCAACTGCAGTTTGATTGATATTACTTGTAATGCAAAAAATAAAAAATAAAATTTTGAAAATAAATAAAAATGGAGTTATCTGTTTTTGCAGATAAACTCTTCAAGTATTCTTAAGAATTAAAAGTTTGTTTTCATTTGAAAGTGTGTAGGCCTTCTTGCATTATTATGCTGTAATATTATGATTATATACTTAGTGGCATTAAAATGACAATAATATTGCTTATCGCAACTATTTCTGGACCGAAATATTGCACAGCAAAAAGTTGTTATCGTGACAGGCCTAGAGACTAGAAACTGCAGCCATGCGGTCGGCGTCTCGTCCTGCGCAGGTTTGTGTTCTGATCGTTGTTATGCAGGAATTTTGAGGGACCAGAAATGGCCAATTTGTCCCCCCAATATTTGAAAGTCTTACACTGTTCTGCTGCTCTCTAATACGCAGCGCTCTTGTCAGGATGACAAAAAGCTTTAAAAGTTACAATTTTCAGCCTGCTCTGCCTCAGCACTCATCAATGTCCAAAATAATAGAACTTGCCAATCAAATCAAAGTAGGCGGGGTTTACTGTTCACAGAAGCAGAGCACAAATTCCAGCATGAAGTGTCAGTAACGTAACGTTGACAGAGAGTGAGCTAACGTTTATATATGCATGGTTACAGCCTTGGTTTATTGCAGTGGTGTGCACAGACCTCCGGAGGGGCAGGGGAGTCATGAAGTTATGAGGGCACCTACACCGGGCCGAGAGGGCACTTCAGCGTCAGCGATTAAAGGGGAGAGGGCTCGAGCCCCCCCATCCATGTCCACCTTTGGTTCAGTGAATGATGCTGGGTTTGAAGTGAATCTCAGAGGAATAGCTGAAACATGTAAACTGATTTTATTGACTGTGATTTTGCAAATACAGTTTGATTGTCTCACTACACGCAGATATTTTGCTCAATTTGCGATCGTATTTGTGCTGCTTCAGCTGTCAGTGTACGTGCACTGAATGAAGTTGTAGGTTTGCAGCCTAAACCACTTTTAATTAGTTCAGTAATCATTTGTGTCAGATTGAATCAAATGCTTTATATACAGTTAATAAAAGATGCAAAAATGTCACCTGTAATGGGGAGGCTATGTTTTCAGCATGCAGAGATCAGATGTGCAGTAGGATGAATCCAGTCTGAGTGTTTATCATCCTACAGAATAACTTTACACCTGGCACAAAGGTAGTGCGGTGAGATTTGTCTCCACTTCTAATGACGACGACCGTTATTCATCTATTCCAGATGAGTCAAACATGTGAGCGACACATAGAACCGTACAGTCTTTTACCCGCTGCTTCGTTTGGTTTGATTTATCATTTGGTTTCATATTCCGTCAGCTCCAGGTGTTTTGAGGTTTTTTTTTTGTCTTGTAAGTTTCTTTTCAGTAATGAGTTTTCGTTATCTACAGGTCGTTTGTTTGCCTGTTGTAGGGCTGTCAAACAACTGATCGCATGCAAAATAAACATCTGAGTTTATATGTGTGTGTACTGTGTGTAATTATTATGTATATAAATACATACACACAAATTAATGTATATATTTAAGAGAAATATGTTATTTATGTACAAAATATTTTTATTGATAGAAAATATAAATTATATAAAAATATAAATCAATACATATACTTGTAAATATTTCCTAAATATATACATGAATGTGTTTGTGTTTACATATACGTAATAATTAGACACAGTACACAAACATATATTAGGCAAACTCAAACTTTTATTTTGTATGCGATTAATTGCGATTAATCATTTGACAGGCCTAGTCTGTTTCTACTGTATTATGTATTTTTACAAGGGTTGCCCATATTTCTCCATTCTGGATTGTTATTACGATCCGTTTTTGTTTGTGTTGCTTTCACTGGTTGTTTTTGTGTGTACTCTGTTGATTTTATTGTTTCACAGTGAAGCAGGTGAATCTCTGTGATCTTGTTTTGGGATTTTTATGAAGTTTTCAGTGGTCTTCCTCAGCTCCAGTGTATGATGAGTTGTTTCTCTGACGCGTGACGCGTTTTCCATCTATCTGAACTGAGCTGATGTTGAGATTCACAGGGATACGTCTGTGATCGGTGATGTACGCACGTCATATAATCTACTCCACTGTCCCCAAGACTCTCCCTAAAGTGTCCCTCATATCCTATCCTGAGCTGGCCTTCTGCATGAGATCTTTTTACTAACAATATAGTCGTGGTTCCGTGAAGATGTGAAATGTGGATATTCTGTGTTTCTGGCTTTTGTTTACTTCCCTGTGTTCTCTGTCTCTGTCTCTCTCTCTCTCTGATGATAATACACATCTTCATGGCACACTCTGTAGATGAAGCTCTGTCTAGGATGTTCTTGTGCTCTTTATGTTTGGTGAGATGGTGAATGTGTGTTCAGCCGCTTCAGACCAGCAGGTGGCGCTGGTCACACATTATCAGCACACTGAAACACAAACGAGCATACATTTTGCGCTTGACGTACAGCCGGACCGAGCTGTCGACAGGCACGTGTCCACCGTAGACACTGAGGAGGACGCGTCTCCCAATGATTGGATATGGACAAATTATTCCCCAGTATTGGATATTCATCCATTTATGCTGGTCTGCCTCAGTCTTCTAACAGCGCTCATCAATTTCAAAATGTCAAATTGAGCCGGCCAATCAAATCGAAGAGGCCGGAACTTTTTATGATAAAGCATTCTAGTTTGGTTTGGTTTGTTACGTCCCTGGTTGTCTCTCATTTATTGTGCTTTATTTTTAACACAAAAATACAAGATATTATCCTGAAATAGCGAACAAGACAAAAATTGAGCTGCAGAGAGACAAGTGTCTTCACATAATGACAAGTTTTTGTGTTTCTTTGTGTGTGTAAAAGTGATGTTTCTCAGGAGCTGAGCCCAGTCAGATAATACACGACAACAGCCATAACCCTAACCTAACCTAACCATAACCCAGCTGTTACCGATCACGTGTGTCACCTGACTAGAGACTGATGAGCTGCTGGACTACTGTGGACTCAGTGCTGGTTAAGACACACACTCAGTGTTTCTGGAGAAAAATCAAGCTCATCTCGTGCGTCTCGCTCTCTTTCTGTCTCTCTCTCTGTGGAAGTAGGCCATGTAAAGATAGCTGCTTCTAGCAGCCTAAATTCTGACCCCTAAAATACCAGCGAGAAACAGAGGCGGACGGAGTCGCGTCCTCACCGTGCTATTGCGTCTCTGTACGTTTGTGTGATGCTTCGTCGTTTCTGCTTTAGCTAATCACAGATCTGACGGTTGCCGTGGCGACGGGGCCGGTTTCTTCCAGCCTGTTGTGTTGCGCGTCACAGGAAGTGCAGCGGATCCTCCAACATCATAGTGTGTGTGTATGTGTGTGTGTGTGTGTTGTAAATACTCCAGTTACGTTCGTCATTGCTTGATACTGATATGCAAAATCATTTCAGTATGCATTTAGTTTTCACTGCACCACACATCTGCTGGAACGCTTTGCCTCGATGAGCAGTTTGTTTTTCTCTTCAGCGATTCTTCTGAAGACACTGGAGAGAGAGAATGACATACAGGTCACTGGATGCTCTCCTTTAATTTGCCTGTCTGTCTCTCTGTGCTTGCTTATGGAGAGCCATAACCCATCTGCTGTAAAACACAGACAGACAGACAGACAGGCGGACAGACAGAGGACGAGAGCAGAAAAGAGTGTTGAAAGGAAACCAGCAGCAGCTTGAGAAAGAGAGCAGCTGTAAAATGGGGGAGAGAGAGAGAGAGAGAGAGCAGCGTTGCCCTGAGATACAGGATGTCGTAACGAGACGGAGGGAGCGCTGAAGTGCGGAGGGGAGCAGAGAGACGCGCACACAGAGAGACGGCTCATGTTTCCACCCGCCGGAGAGCAGATCCCCCCGCCCGCGCCGAGCAGTGGTGCGGCCCGCTGCGCGCACAGATCTGTTATTGTGCAGTGCTGCAGAAGGCAGAGAGACAGACAGCGTGTGGGAGCCTCGCGCTTTTTCGCCGTCATTCAGGAAACGACGGCGCCGGAGGACAAGCACTAGCGAACCGCTACAGCCGGAGAGACAAACAAGAAGGCGGCAGGGCGGCGGTGCTGAGACCTTCCTCGCGTCCGCCGCTCTCCGCGTCACCCGTCTCGGAGCCTGTGTCCTCCATCCTCTATTTTTCTGTAAGGAAGAAGAGAACAGAGGAGGAGGAGGAGGAGGAAGAGCGCCCCCTCCCCTCGCAGCCAGTAGAACGCTCCGGAAAAAGAGAGAGAGAGAGAGAAACAGAAAGAGAGAGAGTGTGTTTTATTCATCTGTGGTTCGGCTCCGTTGTTCTCTCGGGAGCGAGCGGCTTGCCCATGTCCGTCAACTCAGAAAAATCCTCTTCCCCAGAAAGGTAACATCATCATCATCACATACTCGCTTCTTCATCTACCTGTCTGTCCTCCATCTCATCCTCGTCTGTCTCTCTCTCTCTCTCTCTCTCTCTGTCTGTCTGTTGTGTGTGTGGGCCTGATACGAACGCAAACACAGAGAAGTGCTGTAATACGTTTCATACTGTACACACACACACAAGGCTCTGTCTCGATTTCACATGCGGTTCTACATGAGCTTACAGACACAGCACTGTGCGTCAGATGCCGAAGCACACGGAAACGCTGTCTGATACGCCAGCCCGACTCTATTGATTTGATGTGCTTCGTGCTGTTTTCTTTTGTGCGGCATCAATGGTACATATATTGCGGCGTGTGTCATCACAACGCTGTTATTTGGGGCATCAGAACACAGAAGCACAGAAAGGGTTAATGGTGATTCTGCAGCAAAGAAATTCCTTCCTCCAGCGTTTCTTTATAAAGAGGCTTTAACTCGGTTCACGGAGCCAAATGAACATGCGTCTCAGATTGTGTAAAGGCAAATAAACAGCCAGAATGAGTGCGAACACAAACGCCGAGCTCCGTACGAACTGGCCGACGTGCCCTGAATACTTTTCGGGAGCTGTGTGCTCATATGTGTGGTGTAAAACTGACTGATGAACAGACACCTAATGGACAGATGCAGACAGATGTACAGTAGGTGAAAGTGTCAGGACAGAGCTCTTGACAGAGGTTGTCCTGCCTAAAATTAGGTTGGACACATTTTTCTAAAGAAGTTTGGATGTGAATCTTGAGCTGGTGAAGGTCTCCAGCTCTGATCGTGTGACCCGGATGTGATATGAAGACATAATCCAGGTCAAAATGCTTCTCCAAAACAAAAACTTATGGAAACTGACTGATCTGAGCCATCAGACAGTGAGTCACGTGCTGTGCTCGTTTGGACGGGTAGCGAGAGTGCTGCGTGTCTTGACGGGCTGATTTCCGTCTTAACTGGCCAGATTTGTTGATGTGATCATGAGCGATCTGCCACAGACAGTTAGCAGACTAATCAGATGATGTGGGTCATAATCAACAACAAATACAGGGCAGAGAGGAGCTGGGACGTTTGCTTTATTTCGTGAACCGCTCAGACCTGCCAACTAGCAGACTAGACCCAGCGCTGGGACCATCTGAGAGACATCATAAAGACGTCTGTCTCTGGTTTAGTTTCGAGCAAGTGTCTCAATTAGTGGTTGACCGATATGTGTTTTCCAGGGCAGATGCCGAAACTGATTTTTATAAATCAAGTAGACCGATAACCAATATTTTGAACTGATATATATGTCTGGTGTAAAAATGAAAAATAATGTCAAAATTAATCATAACAAAGTTGAGTGGTTGAGTGTAGTACTCCCATATGGCACTTCTTACTCTTGTCATCCTCTGTTCATCCATATACAATAAGGGTAATATAAAGAGACAGAGTTAAAAGTGGGGCCCCTGTATGCTTAATGATTAAAGGAGAAGTCATCTTACAGAACACCCCCTTGTCATCCAAGATGTTCATGTCTTTCTTTCTTCAGACGTAAAGGAATGATGTTTTTTGAGGAAAACATTTCAGGATTTTTCTCCATATAATGGACTGATATGGTGCCCCAAGTTTGAACTTCCAAAATGCAGTTTAAATGCGGCTTCAAACGATCCCAAATGTGGTTGTAAATGATCCCAGTCGAGGAAGAAGGGTCTTATCTAGCGAAACCATCGGTTATTTTCATAAAAATAATAGAATTTAAATACTTTTTAATGTCAAACGCTCGTCTTGTCTTACTCTGCCTGGACTGTTTTTGTTCCGGTTCATGTCAGTTAGGGTATGTCGAAAAACTCCCATCTCATGTTCTCCCTCAACTTCAAAATCATCCTGTATCACTGTTTTACCTTTTTTGTTAAGGGTGTTTGATCTTCTTTGCATGTTCACTTTGCACAGACTGGGTCGGTACTTCCGCAGTGACGTAGGATGATGAAAATCATTTTTTAAATGATTTTTAAAGTTGAGGGAGAAAATACGATCTGGGTTTTTCGACATACCCTAACTGTCTTGAGCCAGAATACACAGAGTTCAGGGAGAGTAAGACAAGACGAGCGTTTGACATTAAAAAGTATATAAATTGTATTTTTTTTTTAATGAAAATAACAGATCGTCACACTAGATAAGACCCTTCTTCCTCGGCTGGGATCGTTTACAACCGCATTTGCGATCGTTTGAAGCCACATTTAAACTGCATTTTGGAAGTTCAAAATCGGGGCACCATATCAGTCCATTATATGGAGAAAAATCCTGAAATGTTTTCCTCAAAAAACACAATTTCTTCATGACTGAAGAAAGAAAGACATGAACATCTTGGATGACAAGGGGGTGAGTACATTATCTGTAAATTGTTGTTCTGGAAGTGGACTTCTCCTTTAAGCCTATGAATACTGTACTACAGATATACAGCTTGAGGAAATGTAAGTATTTGGTTTCAATAATTTACATGCTACAAATGTATGTATAATAGCTTAACCTCTAATAATTCCTCATTCATTCTTTTCTGATGACTAAACTATAACCTACAATAGTAGAGGTGACTATTCAATTCATCATCCAATGCACATCAATAGAATAACTAAAAAAAAAAAACAATGTATATAATAAGTGTAAATAATTAAATGGTCTTCATAGCTCCATTGTAGAAGTTGTTAAAAAAGACCACAACTATTTTCATGAAACTATAACACTAATAACCTATTATAGGCGTCACTTAGTTCAGTAGCCTATTGAAATGTCTCAATTTTTGTCATCTTAGTCTTGGGCTATGTGACACTAGAAATTTCAGTTTCAATTAACAGTACAGTGCAAATGAAGGCATAAAACAATTTTATTTATCTTTTAATCAAATGAGAGTTCAGCTCTTTATTTTTGGCAAACAAAAAGGTTTACTAAAAAATGATGATTATTCTTTTAAACAAAATTGTAATAATTGTTGTAGTAGTGGTGTTACGTATATGAAGAGTTCAGATGCAAAACCAGCTAAAAGCCATCTCGGTCAAAAATGAGATAATGATACTGATTGAATGCTCTCGACACATATTATACGTCCATCAAATACTTTCTCTTCAAACTCGCTAAAATACCAGCCTCAGCCCAATCAGAAGTACCGGTTCTTACATAGAAACCTATACATCTGAGCCTGATAAAAATGCATTTTTTAAAGAAAGACGTCAGATGGATTTAGCTGGTTTTGCATTTCTTATATGATATGAAGATAGTTTTACTATTTTTTTTTATGGGACACTTTGGATTTAAAACATCGACAACGAAATGGTGTGTACAGTATACTGTAGTGCATGTTTTCATATTATTACTAAGTGATGAATTGGTTGACTAGATGCTGCATTAGTGGAGAAAGGACAGCAGTATACTTTTGCCGTTTGGTGATCAAATAAACTTTTGTAGACTGCCGTTTGAATTGAACGTGACACGTGCGGTGTTTGTGAATCCTCGGATAGCTGTGAGTTCTTCTAGATGCGGCGCTGCCCGTTGTGTGACTCACATATTTTGATATTGTGATTAGATAACCACAAATGTTCTAGAATAGAAGCAGTTAAATTGTTAAAGTACATAATATCCCTGTGTATGCAATTTCAACACTGTGGCCTTTGTGTAGATATTTAAAGATGGCCATCTTTAGCACGCCTGTTGATGAAAAAGGGTAAAGTAAACACTTTACAAAATGAGTCCATTTATAACATTAGGATGATAAAAGCTGTAGAATAGAAAATTGTTCCTTGTTAGAGTGTGTTAATATCAACATTTACTGATATTTTTAAAAAGTTTTTGTTACTTTTGTTAACATTAATGAACAATGAACTAGCTGTAATGATCCATATATAATTAATATTACTATTTTTTAATCATTTACAAAGTATAGTTCAGTAGGCTATTTTTTTTTTTTTTAATATAGTAGAGCACTATTTATTTTTCGTTCAGTATCCATTTTAAAAACCATCGGTCGATTAATCGGTATCGGCCAGTTTGGTCCAACGTAGTTATCGGGATCGGTAAAATCCAATATCGGTTGACCTCTAATATTTACAGATACTAGTCCATATCACGACTCGATTTAAGTGTAATGACCTACTGGTGATGAATTCATCCAAACTTTGACAAATTCCATGACATTCTGCATTATACAGTAAATTCCATTTATGACTGGATTCTGTGATTCTGTCCATGTTTTCCGCTTTGTGGAAATCATAGATAACACTGAGGTGTTTTGCAACTTCAGTGTATCCTTAGTGTATAATGAATTATTGCAACTTCAGCAATGTCTGCTGATGCGTGAACAGCGAAGCAGCTCCAGTTAGCTAACGCTTTCGGTGTGAGAGAGCGCAACACTTTCAGTGCCTTCAGCCTTCCGCATTGATTGGTTGGACTCATGACTCCCGACAAATCATATGGGTGGTGGGCGGAGATTTCTTTAGGCCGCAGAGTGGTGAGTTCCGACAGGCTGCACCAGAACCGAATGGCACGTTTCAATATGAAATTATTTTTATCGGAAAATGACCGATACCGATAATCATAAAAATACTTAATATCAGCACAGATAATCGGTCGACCCCTAGTCTCGATCAAAATCAGTCCAGTACCTTTTAAAGAATAATGTCATGAAGCTCACAAACGTCAGTGAACAGACCGTGACAGACAAAGTTTATACCAAGCGAACTGTTAACGTAACCCTAGCAGTGTAACGAGATCAGGTCAGCGCTGGAAACGGCATCAGGTCTGACGATTAGCGCAGCATTAGCACGGCCCAGTCCAGCCTAGCATCCACGCTACGTGTTCCCAACAAAATCTGAGATGATTTCAGAAAGCACTTTTTCGAGAATAGACTGTAAATGTCCAGAGAGATCACCAGATCAGCTAAGATCACTCGTGTGACTGTGAGATTTTGTAGGCCAGTGTGAAGCATGACAATATGAGAGTCATCAGTCTTCTGAATCAACCCACGGCTGTCATGTGATGCTGTCAGTGGAAATGACACCAGCTCATGAAGGCTATCCTGACATGTGTGTGTGTGTGTGTATACTTGTATTCATCATGTCATGAGGACCAAAAGTCCCCACAAGTATAGTAATACCAGCAAATTTTTTCCTTGTGGAGACATTTATTTTAAGTCGCCAGGAGCAAAACAGCTTATAAATCATACGTTTACTTGCTGACCGATCTGAATCACGTGGCCGCTAAACAGTGCCGGGAGATTCTGTGAGAAGCGTTCCGGATTGGAGCAGAGGTCTCCGATACAAACCAAAGATGTTGTGGTGATTTAGAGTAGTTTAGAGGCAGAGGAAACAGCGCTGACATTCTCAACACTGACGTGAAAAACAGGACAAACATTGTGACAAAAATGCAGTTAGAACACTTTTATATCCACAGATCACCAACATTTACAATTAGGGATGAACCGAAAGGATTTTTTTTTTGGATGATACCGATTTTAACAAATAACTATTGGCCGATACCGATATTGGTCAACTGCATAATGCAGGGCTTAAAAACGAAAAAATAAATGAATAAATAAATTTGACCCGTTCACTCTGAGCAGAATCGATATTTAAACATTTCTGTTCTTGTATTCCTTTGCATTATTACCATCCCGAAACTGGTTTGAGTAGATAAAATACCAGTTAATAACAATATTTGTAAAACTTTTTCTTTGCCTATTATAATAATAATAATAATAATAATAATAATAGTAATATTAAGAGTAAAGTACAGCATTTTCTTTACTCAAAAAGAAAAAAATCTTGTGCTTAGTCATTGCCAATACAGCATCATCTTTTCTATATTTTTATCAAATGTATTAAATAAAAGAAAAAATGCCTGGCGGTTCATGACAAATCCTCGCATAAACTAACGCCGGGGCATTGCTATTGTGACTTAAGATGAATTTACAGCTGAGCGCGGACATTTCACTCGTAGGATGTGTCACATTAGATCAGCTGTACTATGCCTTCTGACAAACTATGTTTTGTACAGATTTTATTTTGTTGAAAAACGAGAAAAACGTTGGATTATGCAACAGACATGCAGCTCATTGTCTCCATTAATCAATAAACCGTTGGCCCTTATTTCTGATATGCCGACGGCTTTAAAATAATCAAAAATCGGCTGATAAATATCGGTGGCCGATACATCAGTGCATCCCTATTTACAATGGATTTACTGTAGTAACACTAATTGTAGCACTAACGGTGATATTGGGGCAGAAACATAGGATATTTACATCGAATGTTATTATATTAATAATGTAGGCATGTTGGCCTATTGAATGTATTAAGAGAGTAATGAAGTATAAGCCAAATGGCATATTTTCGAAGCGGTTTTGTGCATTCAAAATAAATGTGTTTATAGACTACATACTATAAAGAATGCATCTCAATTTAAGAATTTTTAGATATTTTGACCAGAAACAAGACAAAAATGCTAAGTAAGGGAAGCCTTTTTTCGCAAATAAGCACACCTAAGCACACACACACACACACACACACATATATATGCGGGGTGTAGGGCTGCACAATTAATCGAATTTCTAATCGTGATTACAATTACAGATGCCACAATTATGTAATCGTTCAAAGGCACAATTAAGGCACAATTAATAATAATAATAATAATAAAAAAAAACAATCCACTTACATTATTCTGCTTTATTAAGATGTGTGTGTGTGTGTGTGAGAGAGAGAGAGAGAGAGTGTATTTTTCCTACAGGTTATCTTAAGTTTTTTTTTTTTCCTTATTGTTTTAATTTTTACTTTTTTTATATTTAAAGAAGAAACTATATATAAAAATGTGGCATGCAGTTGCTTCAAACAGTGGTATAAAGCTATTCAATACATCATTAAATGTAACTTGTGTTCATCGTAATTAATAATCGCAATTACAATTTCAAGGGAATAATCGGCAATTATGAATTTTGTCATAATGCAGCCCTAGCATGTTGATTCTCATGAACGACCCACGTCCAGTGATCAGTCTGTCCGCTGACTATCAACAAGCTCCAGAGACTCACAGACAAACTCACAGTTCAGCTGCACATTCTCCGGTATGAAAAGGGCTTTTGTGTTCTCATGTGAGTAGGTCCTGTGGAATTTGATTTATTGATTTTATATATTGTGTATTATTTTGTGTATCCCTACCAGTGTGCAGATGCTCAAAGGGATTGCACAAAGAAAAGTGTTCATTCTGTCGTCATTCGCTCGTCCTCATGTCTCAGACCTGTAGGACTGAATATACAGTGTTTGAGGTTTCTGTAAAGATCTTTTTTCTTGTGAAAAATAATTTTCTCATGCCTTAAAATAGCTTGAATGTAACTCTGCACCTCTTGCCTCATTTACTATATGCGGATCTATGAATATGCAAACTAGCTCCGCCTCCACCCAGTCACACCAGCCAGAGCCTCCTAATTGAACTGTAGTAAACACGATACCATGGCAAGTGGAAATATTGGTGTAATTAAGCCATATATGTTCGAACCAGAAACAGGTTCAATAGAATAAGAGGAAGAGATAATTATGTAGGGTCGACGTATCAGAACGGTCGTTTGCTTTATCGCTCTGTCAGACACACAATGTACAGTCTTCACATCAAGATAAAAGTTATTATAAAAGCTACATTGACACCTACCAACATACGGTGTCTAGTATAGGTAGTTATTGCAGCCCACCCCAGCAAGCTGGTATGCTCAACGTAAGCAAGTGAGGTGACATTATCTGTTTGCGCTGGTTCGTACATGGATAATGACTGATAAAACTGTTTTTTACTAGCGGACACCTATGGTGGATACTGTAATGTTCGTTAAAGTTACTTACTTGACGATGTTGTGTCCTCAAAATGTCTTTGAGACTCAAATGGAGCAAAGTTTGCGATTCCATTTCGCGCCCGCGAGCATATGCGTGTGGAGCGCGGACGCCAATGCGGGAGAGGTGGGTCTGACTCCAGGCTACTTTAACATTGTTGCTGTGGGTTATTACTAAAGTTTGAAGTTCTAAATTTATGTCAGACCATGGCTTCATGAGTTTTTTGCTCTATTTTTATTTTTAGTTTTGTGCTGGTAATTTGATTGGTATATTTTGCGTGCGATCTCTATGATAATTTTTACCTTGAGACAGCGGGGGAAATATACCAGATTAACCTGGCTGCCTTTCACTGCTAAATGAATAAATGAATAAATGCCTTCTCACTATACCCCGTGCTTTGCGGCACAGTTAATGATATGCTAATGAAAGGAATCTGTCCCTTGACGTGATTGGTTATTGAATTTTGTGATGTAGCAAAAAAAGGGCTGTTTCAAACCACGTTTCTAGGACAGCCTTTGAGAAACTACATCTTTAAGAAGAAAATACTTAGCAATGGTGTTGATTAATGGATTGGAACATGGTTTGTCTAAAAGCATGTTTAAAATACCACATAGACAAATAAACAACATCAAAAAACTTGATTTTCACGACAGGACTTTAAAGGGGTCATTGGATGCAAAATTCACTTTTACATGATGTTTGAACATAAATGTGTGTTGGCAGTGTGTATACACAACCACCCTATAATGATAAAAATCCACCCAGTGGTCGGCGGCGATAGCCTTGTGGTTACTGCGCCGACATATACAGCGCAACTGCACTCGCGGCGACCCGAGTTCGATTCCGTCTTGAGGTCCTATGCCGATCCCGCTCCCCTCTCTCTACCCAATGCTTTCCTGTCATCTCTCCACTGTCCTCTCAATAATGAAGTAACAAAAAGCCCAAAAATATAACTTGTATATAAATCCACCCAGTGGTATTTTTTTAATCTTTGTAAGTAATATCACACAGTCACACAGACCAAGGCCACTCCCACGATAGTTGATTGACACGACCGTCTTACCTTAGACCCGCCCTGATGAGATGAGTGAGCTGAGAACAGTCCGACCGCCATTGTGTCGACTCCGGTGCAGGGGAAGACTAGATTGTCTCCGATCGAGCGAATGAGATGTTTTTTTGTTGGATGTAATAATGAACATATCAGTCACCATTTACTCCCGACATCTGAGCCGCTGAAGACGCAGGGGATTGACGTTACTTTTGTTTTAGAAGGAAATGCGCCCAGCGATCTAAATAAATGCGTCTATGTTTGCGCGAATCATTCGTGATCAGCTTCACCTACAGCACTATAAGGGTTTTTTATGCATCTTTGCAAATTGCCTTTCATACTAATGTGCTAGCTCATACTAATGTACTAAAGTTTCGCTGCTAAATTCGGCTGAATTAAACATTACGGCTCGTCACCCCAGAGTAGAGAGGGGCGGGGTGAGCAGATCTCATTAGCATTTAAAGGAACATGCAACAGAATGGCTCACTCTGAACAGGGCTGATTTTGACAAGGTAAAAAGGTGTTGTATGTTAGATACTTCACATTAAGACCCTAAAGAATCATCAACTCGTGGAAAGTGGGCATCTGATGACCCCTTTAACGCTCAAATTGCTTTAGTGTCAGCATTATATTGACGTTATCTCTAGACGTCAGCGTCTGCCACAGAAAAACACCTACTGACACATGTGGAACTGCTGAAATGAGAAGAAGATTTGTTGTGTGTGAGTGTGAGTTCTGGAGTGTGTGTGAATTGGTCATGAGATTCCTGGCGTCGCTCTCGTTCCCCGAACGCTGCTCAGAGACAGACAGAGAGACAGAGAGGGAGAGACAGGCTGTTCAGGAAGCAGAAGAGTTTAAGCAAACATCTCTCCGGCATTATGGATCGCAGTCACTCTCATTCCAGCAGGACGTTTGATTTAGCACTCAGTGCACTGCGATTACGTCATCGAGCCAAGCGCAGGTAAAGAGTGTGTGTGTGTGTGTGTGTGTGATCGGTTCTTATACAAGGCAGCCATGGTGAGACGTCAGCTAGGTGATGAGATCTAACCCTAACTCATCTCAGCCAATCAAAACGGCTCAGACACATGTGACAGACACAACTCTGCATACTGAGGTTTTTAAGCTAGAGTAATAAGAACAGCCTGTTGAAGTTTATGGATTATAAACGTCTCTAACACACACAGTCCCACGGCGTCTCTCTGTTTGTGGACTCGGCACACGTTGGTCAGAATGTCTCGCCAGCCTGTTAATAAGATTGAGTCGGGTGAATGGAGATACTAAACTAGATTTGTTCTCAGGAAAGAGTTAAATTTGACATAACTCCCATTTGTGTACAAGTGTGATGTCCTTGTTTGGAAAATGTGCATATATAAATATATATATATATATAAATTATTGCTTTATAATTTTGTTTGTAAAAATGCAGTCAGTATTTGGTATGAGTTAGCGTTAGTCTACAGTATTTATAATTTGCTGTATATAAAAACAGTAGAAGCTTGAGGAATGTACCCATTTATCTGAGTGAATGTTTGTGTGTGTCTGCATGTGTGTTTTATTCTTATAAAATGAATCTGATGTCAAGCTGGATTCTAGATTCATGTCTCTAGTTTCTATGGAAACAGGACAAAGGTGTTCTTTGCGCTTTCAAGACGGTGGCTGACCGCTGTGTGCGTTTCATAAACTCAGCCCTTCACATACAGTAAATGGAAATGTTTGTATGTATTTGTAGGCCCGACACACAGAAGGTTCCGTCCGCTCCTCCTCCTCCTCCTCCCCCTCCTCCTCCTCCCCCTCCGCCCCCCCCTCCCGAGCCTGTCGCCCCACCGGAGCCGGAGGAGGAGATTCTGGGCTCTGATGACGAAGAGCAGGAGGATCCGGCCGACTACTGCAAAGGTACCGCACCCGTCTGTCTGTCTGTCTGTCTGTCTGTCAGGAGAGCTTCCAGGTTTCTGTTGATGTTGAGTAAAAGCTGGACTGACACTGACCTGATTTATGCCTCTTTCTTCACAGGTGTGTGAGTTTCCAGCCTCAGGTCATTTTTCTGTCATCACTGAAAGTAAAATGTTAAGTTTTGTAGTTTTAGTAGCGGAAATAGTTCTCAGTAGTACAGTGCGTGCAGAATTGTACGTTAATATTCTGGCTATTTTTTTTTCATTTTTTACCAAATTCAAACCACATCAATCTTAATAACGACTATTCATTTTGTATTTAATCATTTATAAGTTATGTATAAATGACTCTCCATGAAGGCTGGAAGTGAAAAACTCCTTATATTCAGGTGTGCATAATTATTAGGCACATTTTATTTTACAGATAAAATGAGACAAAAAAGAGATTTAACTCATACTGAAAGGTCAAAAATGATTCAATGCCCATGAGAAGAATGCAGTACTAATGCAATACTACAATTTGCAGAGTTAAGGCATGACCACTGGACAGCGAAATGCTCATTGGGTCAGCACAGTGAGAAAAAACGGGCGTAGAAAAAAAGATGCATGTTAATTGCAAAAGAATTAAGGTGAAGAATTAGGTGTTGAACCATCCAGCGCCACCTTTTTTTCAGAACTTCAACCTACCTGGAGTTTCCAGAAGTACAAGGTGTCTGGTTCTCAGAAACTGCTTTGTTAAAAAAAAAAAAAAAAAAAAAATGACCCTCACTTAAAAAGAACAGTATGCTGAAGTGTTATGAAATACATGAAGAACAATTTTTTTATAGGCTTTATAGACAGATAAGTTGAGAGTGACTCTTGAACGGCCAGCATCACATCCTCTTGTGCCACTCTTTCAAGAATTTATCTTCCAGAATCTGGCAGTAATTTTTGGGAGTTCATTTTTAGTCCATCTCCTATCCTGAAAAGTCTGTCTTGCAGTTATGGACTAAAAATGAACATCTAGCCTTCATGGACAATTATATATTATTCATGAATGATTAAATACAAAGTCAAAAGTAATAGTAGTTATTGAAATTGATGTGGTTTGGAATTGGTAAAATGTGCTTGGAAAAAAATATGACCAGAATATCAATGTGCCTTATAATTCTGCACACACTGTAGTTTGTGATCTTCTTCTCTTGAGTGTAAGTTGGCTATATTCATATGAGTGATATAAACATACCACGGTAAAATATACGAGAAAAAATACAATGCGAAAAAAAGCTTTGCTGGAAAAGGTGGAATCAAACTAATAGAATCAAGTGTCAAAACAGACTTTTAATAAACATAAGTGCTGGTCTAAGGACACCAGCCGTACAGTTGAGCTGAAGGAAACATTAGCTGGATTATCCCGTTTCTACATGTACCATCAGTCGACAGTATCGTGTTTCTCTCGTTCTGCAGGAGGTTACCATCCCGTGAAGATTGGCGACCTGTTTAACGGCAGATACCATGTCATCCGCAAGCTGGGCTGGGGTCACTTCTCCACCGTCTGGCTGTGCTGGGATATTCAGTGAGTGACGTGTCACCAGTGCAGTCAGTGTGTGTGCGTGTGTTACCAATGGGGAAGTAACCTGTGCATACTCTGTGCAAGTATAACCTGTGTGGTGTGTGTGTGTTACTCAACGTGAGTATAACCTGTGCGTGTGTTACTCAGTATGAGTATAACCTGTGTGTGTGTGTGTTAGTCAGTGCGAGTATAACTGCCTGTGTACTCAGTATGAGTAAAACCTGCCTGTGTACTCAGTGCGAGTATAACCTGCCTGTGTTACTCAGTGCGAGTATAACCGCCTGTGTACTCAGTGCGAGTATAACCTGCCTGTGTTACTCAGTGCGAGTATAACCTGCCTGTGTTACTCAGTGCGAGTATAACCGCCTGTGTACTCAGTGCGAGTATAACCTGCCTGTGTACTCAGTATGAGTAAAACCTGCCTGTGTTACTCAGTGCGAGTATAACCGCCTGTGTACTCAGTGCGAGTATAACCTGCCTGTGTACTCAGAGCAAGTAGAACCTGTGTGTTACTCAGTATGAGTATAACCTGTGTGTGTGTGTGTGTGTGTTACTCAGTGTGTGTATAACCGCCTGTGTACTCAGTGCGAGTATAACTGCCTGTGTACTCAGTGCGAGTATAACTGCCTGTGTACTCAGTATGAGTAAAACCTGCCTGTGTTACTCAGTGCGAGTATAACCGCCTGTGTACTCAGTGCGAGTATAACCTGCCTGTGTACTCAGAGCAAGTAGAACCTGTGTGTTACTCAGTATGAGTATAACCTGTGTGTGTGTGTGTGTGTGTTACTCAGTGTGTGTATAACCGCCTGTGTACTCAGCATCAGTAGAACCTGTGTGTGTGTTACTCAGTGCGAGTATAACTGCCTGTGTAGTCAGTGCGAGTATAACCTGCCTGTGTTACGCAGTATGAGTATAACCTGTGTGTGTGTTATTCAGTACGAGTATAACCTGTTTGTGTGTTACTCAGTGTGTGTATAACCTGCCTGTGTACTCAGTGCGAGTATAACCTGTGTGTGTTACTCAGTATGAGTATAACCTGTGTGTGTGTGTGTGTGTGTGTGTGTGTTACTCAGTGCGTGTATAACTGTCTGTGTACTCAGTATAAGTAGAACCTGTGTGTGTTACTCAGTATGCGTATAACCTGTTTGTGTGTTACACAGTGTGAGTATAACCTGCCTGTGTACTCAGTATGAGTATAACCTGTGTGTGTGTTGTTCAGTACGAGTATAACCTGTGTGTGTTACTCAGTGCGAGTATAACCTGCCTGTGTACTCAGAGCAAGTATAACCTGTGTGTGTGGTGTTCAGCACGAGTATAACCTGTGTGTGTGTTACTCAGTATGAGTATAACCTGTGTGTGTTACTCAGCGTAAGTATAACCTGCCTGTGTACTCAGTATGAGTAAAACCTGTGTGTGTGTTACCCAGTGCAAATATAACCTGTGTGTTTGTGTGTGTGTTAACAGAGCGAAGCGTTTTGTTGCGATGAAGGTCGTAAAGAGCGCGCAGCACTACACAGAGACGGCACTGGATGAAATTAAATTACTCAGATGTGTGAGTATCTTCCACACACACACACACACACACACACAGACACACACACACACACATTGTTCATCAGGGGTTCTTGTTAAAAAATATTTATAATTTGACTTAGTTATTTGTACACCATGTCTCTGGCACATAGAATTACAGACTACTTCTGCTCTTGTGCCTTTAATGCCGGTTCACAGTCACTGCCATACAAACACAGCTGAGGTCTTTATATACAGGCAGCATCTGAAAGCTCACTGTTCGTGCCATCAGATAGTGACTTTGCAAGCAGCATGAAGGTGCTTCACAAAACTGATTTCAGACTGGCTTTCGAGGAAACGTAACGGTGTATAAGAAAATGGAGAGCTTTGGTGATAACTGAGCCAATATTTAATGACTACAATGACTACAGTACTAAATTCTTGCTTTAAATAAAATGAATAGTGGAAAATCTCAGTAGACTGGATGCTTCTGAGAAAATCTTTTACAAGACTTCATCATATAGAGACTATGTTTATTTATATGATAAGCTAAATCATAATAATAAAAATAAATAAAAAGTAATAAATCAGGAAATTGGATGAGGTCAGTTAAACCATGCATATGAGTACGTGGAAGTGCAATAATTCTGACTAGACGAAAAAGTCCTCATGTGTAATAGTGATTATACATGTTGAGCAAAATAGCGATGTATGCAGTGATTCTCAGCTTTCAGACACAGTTGTACACACACCTGTCTCTCTGTCTCTCTCTGTCTGTCTGTCAGGTGCGTGAGACTGATCCTGATGATCCTAATAAGGACATGGTTGTTCAACTCATAGACGACTTCAAAATCTCAGGGGTGAATGGGATTCGTATCCTCACAGCCTGTGTGTGTGTGCGTGTGTGTGTGTGTAAGGCAGTGGTTTTCTTTAACTCTGGTTCTCAGACGTGTGTATGGTGTTTGAAGTTCTTGGTCATCATTTGCTGAAGTGGATCATCAAGTCAAATTATCAGGGTTTGCCGTTACCCTGCGTCAAGAGCATCATTAGACAGGTAATTGCACACACTGAGCCATGCACGTAAACGCAGCTGTCCAGCGTCCAGGCAGCATCAGCATGCTTTGAGCCAATGAGATTTCTCTATGGGCGGAGCTACAAAAAATGGAACACAAGTGTGACTCACACAATGTCCTGTTAGCGGCGTCCCACTTCAGAGGCTGCATCCTACGAAGGTCACAAAGGTCGAGCGGAGCGTCCTTAAATGGGACAGTCTAGTCTACGGAGGATTGCTCTTGTCGCCTAGCAACTGTGACGGCTGTTTTTACTGGACTGTTTTATAAGTGATATTCAGGTGTCAAACGGGTCTGAATATGTTCACTTGTGTACTGCAGGTTGTTTCAGCTTTACAGTGAAAAAACAGGAAATGAGTGATTCAGTGATGCAAACAATTCTGCATCTCTAAAAAGACAACTGAAGTTAATCCATTCAGCTGAAATCAGTTCACTGTTGATTCCGATTAATTCAATCACTCTGTAAAGTCCATCATTTATGGGATGAGATCAGTTAATCTATAGAGCAGTTCAGTTCTTGTCCAGTAGTGTCTGTGCAGGACACTTTTTTTTTTTCATAAAGTACAAACTATCTATAAAATCATGTAAGTAAGATATGTCAACATTTAAGCTACTTTAAAGTTTGTTTGTTTTTTTTTTTTGTTAAAAAACAAGCGAGTTTGAACTTCCAAAAAGCAGTTTAAATGCAGCTTCAAAGGGCTCAAAACTTCTCTTATCTAGCGAAACAATTTTTTTAAAATACAATTTGTACACTTTTTAACCTCAAACGCTCGTCTTCTCTAACTCAGTGTGAACTTTTCAGTGTGAAAGTTTTTTTCCAGTCAAGACAGTTAGGGTACGTCTAAAAACTCCCATTTCATTTTCTCCTTCAAATTCAAAATCGTCCTACATCGCTGCAGAAGTATCGAAGTGCAGAATATCAAACGCCCTTTACAAAAAAAGTAAAACAGCGACGTAGGACGTTTTTGAAGTTGGAGGAGAAAATGAGATGGGAGTTTTCAACGTACTCTAGCTATATTGAACTGGAGTACACAAAATATGCATTGCAAAGCTAGACAAGACGACCATTTTTGGTTAAATAGAGCCCTTTGAAGCCGCATTTAAACTGTATTTTGGAAGTTCAAACTAACGGGCACCACAGAAGTCCACTATATGGAGAGAAATCCTGGAATGTTTTCCTTAAGAAACATAATTTCTTTACGACTGAAGAAAGAAAGACGTGAACATCTTGGATGACAAGGGTATTGAGTACATTATCTGTACATTTTTGTTCTGGAAGTGAACTAATCCTTTAAAACTAGGTATCTGAAGTTGAAACCCAATACTTCTATTTAAAAGTGTAATCCAGCACGTTTTCTCTCAAAAAGAAATGCTGTCATCACCGGCGTGCAGTGAATGTTGGGATCGTCTGGGCTGTGAAAGATCCATCTGTTCTGGAAAGGAAGGGTGCATTACGAGGCCACATTTGAAGCCGCTGTGACGCTTTCGGTTCTCAAATGCAGCCTCTAAATTGGGACGCAGTAACTGCGGTTAGTCGATTACGGTTCTTCTAACCGCAGATTACAACATTTGGCATTTTCGACGTGAAATCTCCGATGAAGCGGTGGTCCGGCGTGGACTAGATTCACCTCGCGTGTTTGTGGTTTGGCTGCAGGTTCTGCAGGGCCTCGATTACCTTCACAGTAAGTGTAAGATCATCCACACGGACATCAAACCGGAGAACATCCTCATGTGCGTGGACGACGCTTTCGTGCGCAGGATGGCGGTCGAGGCCACCGAGTGGCAGAAAGCCGGAGCGCCGCCGCCGTCCGGATCCGCCGGTATTTCATCTCTGCTTTCTGTCGTTCTGATTCATGAATGTTGATAAATGCGATCGGTGACGTTCTGACTGTGTTTCTCTGTGTTTCTCTTTGTTCGCAGTCAGCACGGCTCCTCAACTCAAACAGGTCAGTGAAGCCGAAAGGTCATTCTCACTGAGACACGCAGCTGCTGTGCTGGAGAAAGCGGACGAATGGCCGCCATCTTCAACACATCAAACTGTAGTTTGCTGTGTAGTTGTACTTTACATACAAGAACATACAATTCTGATCTGTAGATATTTGTAATGGCTATCAGTTGAACTGTAAGAAAGGCATGAAATCCGATTTTTGCAAACTGAACCAGGCCGCATTAGAAAGCGAATTTTGGTCGTTAAGAGAGCGTGTCGTGGATAGCGACTCCACCGACCGCGCAGAATTCGCCCACTGAAGTACAGGCGAGTGTGTGCACGAAGCGTGTTTGTCTGAGTTGTCTCCTGTGGTTTGGCGCCTCCTGTAGGTGGGGAAGATCTCCAAAAATAAAAAGAAAAAGCTGAAGAAGAAGCAGAAGCGGCAGGCGGAGCTGCTGGAGAGACGCATGCTGGAGATCGAAGCTCTGGAGCGAGAGGCGGAGAAACAGAGAGCCGGCGGAGCGTCGGACGCCGCACACGGTCCGAGCCTGGCGCTGGCGGACAGCGAGGAGGACGAAGATGACGACGAGGATGCGGATGAGGACGAGGAGGCCGAGGGAGAGAAGGAGCGTCCCGTCAGGCTCACCAACCACACGTGTGAGTTGTGCTTTATATACTTCTCAGAAATTAATTTAAGAAAAATCTATATATATTTGAGCTATACTTGTGCCCTGAGAATCTGTGTTTTCGTTGTTATATGGTAGGGGGCGCTATTACACATCTTCTGCACAGAATTTCCAAAACACAACCGAAGAAGAAACCGAAACAATAGATGCTTCCAAATGTTGCATGAACATGAACACATGAACAGAATGAACATAATGAACATATTTGCTCTGAGAGTCACTTCATGAGCATTTTACCGTTTCTATCGTCATATAATATACAAACAGAAACCAAAAGGTCTATACAGCAACCCGTCAAAATAAAAGTTGGGTGTCGGTGCCAATAGCCTTGTGGTTAGCACACCGACATATAGCACAACTGTGTTCACAGCGAATCCCGTCTCTAGGTCCTTTTCCAATCCTGCTCCCCTCTTTCCACCCATTACTTTACCTGTCATCTCTCTACTGTCCTGTCCATATTAAAGGAACAACCCCCCCCTCCCCCCCCCACAAAAAAATAAGAGTTTGGTTTAACTTGACAGTCAGAAATATATTAAAATATTACTTAAAGATAGTACTACTACTACCAATAAAATATTATTAAAACAAGGTTTAAGGAATATTTACCAGAAAAAAATATTTACAGATAACACAGATTCACAAATAAATCTGAATTTGAGAAAAATAATAAAACGTTTCTTAATAGGGCCTTAAAAATGTAATTTTTGTTAAAACTTTAAATAAATTGCTGTTAAATTCTGAAAGTTTCATAATTTCAATTAGTTACACATGCATAAATTGAAATGGAATTTAGGAAAAAATAAAACAGATTTCATAGAGCCCTATTTATTTCATTTGTGTCTTTGTTTTTATTGTAGTTGTCCTTTAGTTTGTTACTTGCGTCTAGGTTCTCCATTTGGATCATCTATTATTCAATTACTTTTCCGGTTGTTCTATGTTTTTTTTCGTATTATCGGTTCAATAGTAGTATCGTGATATTTTAGTCAGGTATTGTATCGAAGTCAAAATTTTGGTATCGTGACAACACTAATTGTCAGACAAGCAGATACCCTGATCTTTCTTTTGACATTTTGTATGTTCAGATATTCATTTAACAAAATATATACAAATTAATACATAAATAGGGACATAGTAGTATACTTAAAGTCTGTAAAGTTCACTTAAAGAAAACTTAAGAGTATACTTGCAGTATAAGACTATTAAACTAGTAGTTTACTGAGACCATACTTCAAAGTGTACTAATATGCATAAAAAAGTATTTAATTAGTAAACTATCAGTATACCTATAAGTATACTTTTAGTAGTACAAACTTAAAACATAGATGTCAACTAGTTGTGTACTCAGAGTTTACTGTTGTTATACTTAAAGTATACTTAAAAGTATACTTTTATATACTAGAAAGTGGGCCAATTTAGTCCCAAGGAGTATTGAAGTAGTACACTTAAAAGTATACTGCTAGTATACTGATATTTGTATACTTACTACATAAAGTGTGCAAGTATATAAAAATATACTTGAACTTAACTTAAGTATACTTAATAAAATAAACTTGAAGTGTGCTTCTTTTTGGTAAGGGTAGCCATCCCTTGGTTTTAGGAATATAAACAAATCGTGGTTCAACATCTCCTTTTAGTCTTGGAAACGTCTCATTTCTCCTGCGTGAGAGATCATGTATGTCGCTGTTGCTCTCCTTTGTTTAAATCATCACTAAATCATTTCTAAAGCAGGATTATTCAGATGAATGCTGCTGTCTCCAGTGTTCAGCATAACACTTTCACAGCGTTGGATTTATACGGACAAACGTGCAGCGCTTAGCGAGTGTGATGGATAATAGTGTGACTGAGGATGGCTCCGTTACGTCACTGTGTAGTGCTAGTTAATAATGGATAAACTGCTAGTGATGATCAGATGATCTGTTCCTCCGGTCAGGACTGAAGATGGTCTGATTTTCTGGGATTAGAGTCCAGTGAGTCTTTTTTTGATGAATCAGATCGCTCTTGTAACTCTCTGGAGAGGTTTGTCTCAAAAGTTTGCTCATATTATTTTGTTCAGAAGTTCTCTTCATTTTGCTGTCAAGCTGTTCTTTACTTGGCTTTATGTTTATTTTGTATGGCCGTTTGTCGTGACGGCTCTTTTCAGAAGGTCCCGCAAACTCTCTGAACTGACAGATCATCAACTTTCTTTGTATCTTTGAAGTTCTTTGCAGTAATGAAGACAACATAAGTTTGCTTGAGTATTGGTTTTGGTGTTGATGGCTGTCTGAAATGATTCCTCATAGAAATGTCTGTGTCTCTCAGGTGCAGAGCCGGATCAGGATCAGCAGGAAATAGAGGAGAACGAGGAAGGTTGCGACGTCCTTCCCACCGCCGACCGTCCCGCCGAAGAAGAGTCGCACACGCGCACTCCGCCCGAGCGACAGGACGCTCCTGAGAACGAGGAGGAGTGCGAAAACTCAAAAGAGCAGGTTGGAAACGAAGAGGTGAGAGAGGAAGAGGCGGATCAAGAGGAGGAAGAGGACACGGAAGCCACACCCTCGCAGAGCGCCGAGGACGAGCCGAAGACGCGCGAGTGTCCGAACCAGGAAGAAGCAGATCCACCGAAAGAGACGACAGAGAGACAAGAAGATGAGGAGGAGGATGAGGATGAAGACGAAGATGAAGACTATGACGATGAGGAGGAGGAGGAAGAGGAGGAGGAGGAGGAGGAGGAGGAAGCAGACGACGAAGGCCAGGAACATTCCATCAAGGACCACAACGACATCTCTAAAACAAACGGTCACGTGATCATGTGCGTGCAGGAGCGTCTGACGCCCGGCGCGCCGCTCCTCTGCCCTCTGGTGGAGTCAGAGATCAGCACGACCGACCGCGACGCTTCCGACGCCTCGTACGAGCTTCACAACGGAGAAACCGCACTGACGAACGGAGCGCGGCACCGCGGCACCACGCCGCGCTTCCCCGAGCTTCCTCTGGATCCCGAACCGCCTGACTGCGAGCACGACGAGGCCCAGGCGCTCAGCGGCAACACCGACCGCAGCCGAACGGTGTCGTCGTCCAGCACCGGAGACACGCCGAAAGGTCAAACGCGCTTCATACATACATACACACACAACTGGGTCATTCAATGTCAAATCAGCCAAATTTCAAAAAAAGTTTTGATTTTGCTCATATTTTTCCAGATTAATATTTACTGAGTAATCCACCATTTTGTAGAAGGGGGTCATTTTCACTTGAGATTCGGAGCCAAATTACAGGGGGGTAGAAATGACTTTAGAAAGCAGACAGCATCATAATGTTATTTTTACACAAAGATTAGTAGGTCTGTTAGTAAAATCTGTTGACTTTGTCAATCTTTGTTGCATTATGTGCCAGTGGTGACCATTCAAAATGGGGAAACAGCACTTTTTCTCAAGTTTTTCTCCAAAGTTTGCATGCCTGTTACTCAAGAAGCATCAAAGGTACCTTAATGTCCTTTTAGATACTGGGTCTTAACAAACTTTCCTTTTGGCAAAGTATATGGTTAGATTCCAGAGGAATCGGAATTTCAGTATGGCTCCAGGAGTAAATCGTTAAATTGTACACATTTTCAGTGGTCAAAAACCAAATGTGGGTCAGTTTGCAATAGGACTGGGTGATTTTATCAATTAATTTGAATGTAATGTTTTGCCACAATTTTATTTTATAAAAATTGAGGAACCATGATTTTGAATAGAAATATTACCAAACGTTAGAATTAGACACTTTGACAGTATGCCAATGATAACAGTAAAGAGAAGAAAAGAACGTTCCAACCGCATGTCAGCGCATGTGATTAAGCGCTCAGGCGCCAGTCACGCAGAATGTGCTTTTGTGTCGACAGAGATGCGACGCGGTCAGTGAAAGAGGGAAAACATGCAAGAAGATGGGAGTGAACTTCTTTTAACATGAGCAGTGTGTTTTTATAATGCCGCTTAATGCATGAGATGCTGCAAGAGATGCGAGCGCAACAGTCAAATGCATCCTTTTTTACATAGAAAGAACAATGGAAATGCAGCGCCATCTAATGAAAATCCTATGAAGAACTACTACTGTATGTCTGATATTTCATATTTGCATCATGTTGACAGACTGAAAGCTGCTGTTTATTGTTTTTACAGAGCATTTATTGTCAATAATAGTCTGTTGGTGTTATACCTGCAGTCATTTTGAATTTGAATTACCTTGACTTTTGAGCTTTATTTATAGCATTTTGCTTAAATTATTTATTAACATATAAGACACGTTTGTGCAAGATGTAGTTGTAGTTCATGCATCTTTTCTGCAAAGACATTCAACAAGTAATTTGTTTAACATTTACATTTACGCATGTTAACAACTTTGCGTGGTGCTCTTCCAACAGAATTTTCTTGAACTAGTGGGTTAATAAAGAAAAAGTTACCTGAATCATGTTGTAGTTACATTTTAAAGCTGACTAGATCGTACAAAATCGAGAATCAGTCAAACATTCTGAAAAAATAGAGATTTAAATTTTTTGCCATATCGCCCAGCCCTAGTTTGCAGAAATATACTTCTTTTCTGTTAAAGAGGAATGTCTGAAGAACAAATAATGTTGAAACTAGAGATGTATCTCGTTTCTTTCTGTCAGGACAACTGCATTGAACACACCTGTCTGAGTGCCATAAATATTATTTTTCCAAAGTTTGCTTGCCTATAACTCAAGGAGCATTAAAGATACCATAATATGATTTTAGATTCTAATTGTTAATAAACTTTACTTTTGGAATCGTAATTTTCACGGCCCTACATCATTCAGTCATAGAGATATGGGGATCTCGATGAGGCTGCTTGTCCAGATTGTTAAATGTTACCCATTTCAGTGGTTGAAAACTAAATGTTGGTCACTTTGTGTACAGCTGACACTTATTTTATTTAAAGAACAATGTCAGAAGAAGAAATAATGTTGAAATTAGAACTGTATCTTATTTCCCTCTATCAAAACAACTGCATAGAACATACCTGTTTGAGTCCCATAAATATTATTTTTCCCAAAATTTGTGTTCCTGTAACTCAAGTTATCTTAATACGATTTCAGATTCTGGTTCTTAAGAAACTTTTCTTTTGGAATCTTCATTTTTAAGACCCTGTATGGTTTAATCCCAGAGGTATGGAGATCCCAGTGCAGCTTCATGTCCAAATTTATTATCCTACCCATTTTCAATGGTCAAAAGCCAAATGTTGTTTTGTGTTTATCTAGTCTTTACTGTTTACTATGCAGATATGCAAATAAAAACAGTAACCCAGGGATTTCGGATTGTACGGTGTGACACGTCCGATTATGAATGACCAGAATTAATGGTTAACTCTAGGTAAAGTATAAACAGTGTAAATGTCAAATAAAATTACTCGGGATTCCATTTTCCTGAGGTTCAGAACTAGCCTGTGTTAATTATTTCAAGTGTGAAGGCATTAAATGACTACTATTAGTGTTTCTGCCAAATGTGCCTTTTAGCAGTAGATACGTCTTGATCCGTGACTATACTTCATATTTTATAACAATCAAAAAGAAAAAGAAATTGTAATAATTACTCCAGGTGAGACAAATCTTGGTTTACTGATGCAAATGCAATGTGTGGTGAAAGCAGCCACACTTCCCCATGAGGCCTGGAATTTGTTTCAAACATGTTACAATACTGCATGTTTAAACTCTTGGTAGCTTCAGAAGCTGTTATAATGAACAAAATCCCTTCTTCAAAATATACGTGAAACTGATTCAGATATAGAATCTTGTGACTAGACTACAGAGAGAAAGGTAATGTGCCTCAACTTGACCATTTCAGTGCACTTTTAGCACTCAGACAGGCATGTTCTATGCAGTTGTTTTGATAGAGGAAAACAGGATACCATTCTAATTTCAACTTAATGTCTTCTTCAGACATTGTTCTTTAAATAAAATAACTATCGTACAAACTATGTATACAAAGTAAACAACATTCGGTTTTCGACCACTGAAATGGGTAACATTCAACAATCTGGACATGGAGCCTTATTGAGATCCCCATATCTCAGGGACTGAATGATGTAGGACCTTGAAAATTAAGATTCCAAAAGAAAAGTTTATTAACAATTAGAATCTAAAATCATATTGCGATATCTTTAATACTTCTTGAGTTATAGGAACGCAAACTTTGGAAAAAGAATATTTATGCCATTCAGACCGGTGTGTTTAATGCAGTTGTCTTGACAGAAACAAACAAGATACATCTCTAATCTCAACATTATTTGTTCTTTGGACATTCCTCTGTAAAATCAAAGAAATATCAAACTGACCCACATTTGGTTTTTGACCACTGAAAATGTGTACATTTTAATGATTTACTCCTGGAGCCATATTGAAATTCCAGTATCTCTGGAACCAAACCATGTAGGGCCTTAAAAATGAAGATGCTAAAAGGAAAGTTTGTTAAGACCCAACATCTAAAAGGGCATTCAGGTATCTTTGATGCTTCTTGAGTTACAGGCATGCAGACTTTGGAGAAAAACTTGAGAAAAGTGCTGTTTCCTCATTTCTGAATGGTCACCATTGGCACATAATGCAACAAAGATTGCTAAAGTCAACAGATTTACTAATAGTACGAACAATCTCTGAGTAAGAATAAGATAATGATGCTGCCATCTTTCTGAAGTCATTTTTACCCCCCTGTAATCTCAGGTGAAAATGGCTATTTTGACCTCCCTCTACAAAATAGTGGATTACTCCGTAAATATTCATCCTTGACATTTAATACTTTGGCTTTCATCACTATACATGTGTATCTTTCTTCAGAAAAAATATTAGCAAAATCCCAAATTTGAGCCGGGTGCCTCTGGTTGAGTTGACACGCAGTGACCCAACTGCTGGTTCCTGTGAGCAGGTTAATAAGGTCTCTGTCTGTCCGTCTGTCTGTCTGATGGTCCATCTGCAGCGAGGATCAGAGCGGCCGATCTGCTGGTGAATCCTCTGGATCCGAGGAACGCAGACGTTCTGAGAGTCAAAATCGCCGATCTGGGCAATGCATGCTGGGTGGTAAGACGCAAACACAACACTTGGACTGTCCATACGATTGTAAATACTCGTGTAAGGTTGGCCGTGATCTGGGTAATCAATGCTTTTCTAGCACAAACACTTCACGGAGGACATCCAGACGCGGCAGTACCGCTCCATCGAGGTGCTGATCGGGGCGGGATACAGCACACCCGCCGACATATGGAGCACGGCCTGCATGGTGAGCGTCCGACCGACCGCGCCGCGTCTGCTGCCGCCGCTGCCCGTGTGTCTGTCATTGAGTTTGATCTGTGTGTCGTCCGCAGGCGTTTGAGCTGGCCACCGGTGACTATCTGTTTGAGCCGCACTCTGGCGAAGACTACTCTCGCGATGAAGGTACCGCTCAGCCTGCCTGCTTTACGCTTCCTATCAGATGCTCAGAATGGCGTAGCGCTCATACTGCGCTGTCTTCGACATGTTTGCCGTGACTCTCGTTTTCTACAAACGAACAGCTTTTTTACAGCTAGGTTAGTCAGACCATATCACGATTGATTTTACATCACGGCACCTTCACTGCTCTGAATCCGAGAACGACGCCGACTGACGTAAACCTGGATTCAGCGGCATCGGAGGCTCACGAGACGCACGGGACGTTCCTTAGACAAGACGATCTCTGATTCTGGGACCAGTGTGATTTTTAGCCTCCTGAGACCCTGCATCCTCATACGAGGACTTTATATTTTAGTGAATTTCTCTTAGACTGTACATGCCACAGTTTCAAGTCTGGATGTCCTGTACAGAGCACATTCAGGGCTTTTCAGAGATACCAAATGTTTGGATGTTTCACCATGAGCACTCTCTCTCCTTGCTCTTCAAAAATGTCTAATAGTAATTTAGTGACACTCTTATGGAAATGTGATAATATTTTGTAATTATCATTTAAATCTGACTCGTTTTTAAAACTGTGTGTCCTAAATCAACATCTCAGGAAAATGGTATGGGGTTTCAAATCAAAATATGACTTTCTGTTACAAAACAGGACATTGATTTCACACACGTCCCCATACAAGGACAACGGGACTAAAAGCGTGTTTATTATGCATTCTGGGAGACACAACAAATAAACAGGGAAAGAAATTATATTTCAATATTCCTATGATATATGATATTATTATGAAAATCTTGTCAATTATTACTCACATTATTACACTTCTATTTTTAATGACATGTTGCCCCAAAAACACATTAATATGCTAATTAGATTTAGTTTATAGATACATTATATATAATGAGTAAACCTGTTTATGGGTATTTCACATACATTTTGTGGTATATAAAATCATTCTGTTATAACATAGATGAGACTCATCTCTATACAAAGTTTGGTAAAAAAAAAAAAAAAAAAAAATGCCTATGCATGTCGAGTCCCGATGTCCTCTACCAAGGATGCAGCATAGAATAACTTACAATTATTTTAATTAGGGATACAGGTATCGGTATCAGGCCCAATACTGAGCTCCTGTACTCGTACTCGTACTTGTTAAAATGCCCTGATATCAAGCGCCGATACCACATCATGCGACAAGTGCGTATTCAGGCAAAGAAACACTTTCACTGTGTGAAATGCGCTAGGCAGTACTGTACTTGTGCATGTTTTGCTTGCTTCACGAGTGTTTCTGCATTATTTGAGTCACTTTGGATTATAGCCCAAATAGCAGCATATTTCAGATGAAAAAAATGCGACTTATATTTCTGAAAATATCAGAGTTAGGAGATTCATAACGAGTGGTTCCCTGCATTATTACAACAAAGCGTGTGATTACAGTACTGAGCCGCTGCAGAGGAGCAGTTTAATGCTATTAAATTGAAGATGATGTACCATAGAACAAGAAAAAAAAGAAAAAACAGTGAAAGTAACAAAACACATTTTAATGGGCATAATTAAGTATAAAAATAAAAATAACTAAAGGATATATAGTCAAACCAAAAATTATTCAGACACCAGATATACACCATCTAATTTTTGATTTTTATTTATTTATTTTTTTTACTAGTGGTTGCAGGACACAGTTTATGATAATGTGATCTAAATAAATTTTGGTTTGACTGTATCTATTTGATAAATGAAGTTGACCAACTAACATTATATTCCTTTATTTTCTGACCCTATATTTTACAAATCTACCAGTAAATGTAAAAATATCGGTCTCGGTACTCGGAATCGGCAAGTACCAAAAATAAAAGTATCGGTATCGGGCGAGTCCTGGAAAAAGTGGTATCGGTGCATCCCTAATTTTAATGCTGTAAAAAATGTAATGACATGAAAAAATACTATTTTTTTTTTTCCCAGGGTCCCAGGAGGTTAACATTATCATTATTTTTTAAATTTAGATAAAAATGGCAAAATATTCAGCAGACGGTCAGTCGATCGTTCTGTTAAATAGCAACACTGATGTGAAGCAAAGGCCAGCTGACTGGACACGATCGCACTAAACTGATCGCGACAACAATCAGTTATACAGAGTCACTAGAGCACCGAATGACAGCAGTGACCAATCAGAATCAAGTATCACACAGAGACGACGAGCCGCTGCTACTTCGTCATTTTGAGACGCTTTCTGAACTACACACGCAACATGATGCGCGGTATGCTAATACGCCATTCTGAACGCGTCGGCTTCTGTCGTTCACTCTGAACTCTGTTCATCTTGATTCTGTCCTTCTCTGTCTCTTAGGATGAAGTTGAAAGCTTAGCGTAACCGTTAGCACTGATGTTTCCTGCTGCATTCAGATGTTGTTTTTTTAGCTGATTCTAAACTTCCGCTTTCTCCCTTCTGATCCCTTCCTCCGTATTATCCCGTCACGCTTCCCTCTTCCCCTTCCTCTTCCTCTTCCTGTCTCTCTCTCCTGTAGATCATATAGCTCACATCATAGAGCTTCTTGGCTGCATTCCTCGACACTTTGCTCTTTCTGGAAAATATTCCCGGGAATTCTTCAATCGGAGAGGTAGCGTTAGAGACGGAGGGAGGACGGACGCGAGCGCTGCCGCACGCACGCACGAGACTGCAGCTTTACGGCCTGACGTTAGAGGGGTCATGAAAGGCATTTTCACGTCTTTATTTAATGATTTGCGAGGTCAGCCGGCAGAGGTTTTTTCACCAATTTTCAAAATGTGTGAAAATGATCATTTTTCATCCTCATTTTCACTCCGCATCATATCAGGAACGGCAGCTGCCGTCAAAGTACTTTCTTTATAAAAGACTGAGAAAAACTGGCAACATAAGAAAAGAGACAAACAAAACATTCTCGTTCATTTGCACGAGGTTAAAATTTAACTTCAGCCACACATTTCTAATAGTTTGATCTGTTAGCGGGATGAGCTCAGTTCTTAGAGATGCGGTTTGTGTTGAGGCATGAAAATTGCTCAGCGTGTTTTTATTGTAGAATAAACTCTTATATGTGCAAATATCAAAGGCATTTTGATTTTCCATTTCATGACCCCTTTAATGACAGTTGGTCCTGCAGGTGTCTGATCTGAATCATGCTGGTTTCACCCAGACATCAGACCTGTGTGTGTGTGTGTGTGTGTGTGAGACGTCCGTCCTCCTGCGCCGCTGCATGAATAACTCATGTTATATATGTGTGTGTGTGTGTGTGTGTGTGTGTGTGTTCGTGGGTCAGACCACATCGCTCTCATTATGGAGTTACTGGGAAAAATCCCCCGCAAGATCATCGCAGCTGGAAAATACAGCCGTGAGTTCTTCTCAAAGAAAGGTAACGCTGACAGTCTGTCGTTCAGGAGCGTTTCATTCACTCCACTGAGCTTCTAATTCATTTTGTCAAATGCTTCTGCTCTGAGCTCTGTTTACCTTCCGTTCTGTCGTCAGATACAATATAATAAATGTAATTCCAACATCGGGATTGGCCGATGCAGATCACTCAGTATGTTGCTCAAGACACGATTAAAACACTGCTATCATCCAGTCTCCATACCCCTCTTTACTTGGTTCTTTAGGTCAGTAACATGACTGACTAATGAGCATCTGTGAGAATCTCCCGCCATTATTGGAGAGTAAACTCTAATCGCTGCTATCCAACCGGTTATGGTTTCAGAGTCAAAGACGGTGGCCTTCCTCTAACTGGCACAATTTCCATAGTTCAGCTTCACTGACCTGATACAAGTGATCAAAATTCCAAGCAGTTTTTGATGTACCCAAGTAAACAATCATTAATACAATTCGAATTACACGCAGTAGGACAAATTAACACAACAGAACAACACAAATGAAACAGACAGTGCTTGAAGTGTTTCAGGTAGGTTAGATTAAGCAAGAAATACTGCAGAACAAATTTGTCAAGTGTAAAAATTATTGTCTCCTTGGTCTTAGGTCCTGTTTACACTAGTGCGTTTTCGTTTTAAAACGGCGTTTTATAATGAACATGATCCTCATCTACATTAGCGTTTTCACTGCGTTTCAGAAACGATCTCCGTCTACACTACACAACCAAAAATGCACTAGTGTAAACGCAGCCTTAGGCTAATGATACACTGGGCAACTTTTTGGGCAAAGTTACCGTCAGCTGGCAGCTAGGTAAGACACAGAGCCCACGACCAGTCTTATTCAGATATAAACTTGTTACCCATTCTCAATGGGCAAGTGCCCAAGCAACATTGTTCAACAAAAACTTGCCCAGCAAAATTGCTCAAAAAGTTGCCCTGTGTATCATCAGCCTTACAGTAATAATGTGGGCGGTAATAACAGTAATAATGTCTTGTTGTAGTAATGTGGGTGTGTCTTGCATATATGGTATGGAAGGGTCTAGTATTGATAGTGGGGAGGGTCTTGCATTAATATTGCGTGACATTAATAGTGTGGGCGGATCTTACATTAATAGTTGGGGAGGGTCTTGCAATAATATTGTGGGCTTGTCTTGCACTAATATTGTGGGAGGGTCTTGCATGAATATTGTGTGACATCAATATTGTGGGAGGGTCTTGCATTAATATTGTGGACTTCTCCTGCATTAATAGTGGGGGAGGGTCTTGCATTAATATTGTGGGAGGGTCTTGTATTAATATTGTGGACTTGTCCTGCATTAATAGTGGGGGAGGGTCTTGTATTAATATTGTGGACTTGTCCTGCATTAATAGTGGGGGAGGGTCTTGCATTCATTTTGTGGGAGGGTCTTGTATTAATATTGTGGACTTGTCCTGCATTAATAGTGGGGGAGGGTCTTGCATTAATTTTGTGGGAGGGTCTTGTATTAATATTGTGGGCTTGTCTTGCATTAATAGTGGGGGAGGGTCTTGCATGAATATTGTGTGACATTAATATTGTGGGAGGGTCTTGCATTAATAGTTGGGGAGGGTCTTGCATGAATATTGTGTGACATTAATATTGTGGGAGGGTCTTGCATTAATTTTGTGGGAGGGTCTTGCAATAATATTGTGGGCTTGTCTTGCATTAATAGTGGGGGAGGGTCTTGCATTAATATTGTGGACTTGTCTTGCATTAATATTGTGGACTTGTCCTACATTAATAGTGGGGGAGGGTCTTGTATTAATATTGTGGACTTGTCCTGCATTAATAGTGGGGGAGGGTCTTGCATTAATATTGTGGACTTGTCCTGCATTAATAGTGGAGGAGGGTCTTGCATTAATATTGTGGACTTGTCCTGCATTAATAGTGTGGGCGGGTCTTACATTAATAGTTGGGGAGGGTCTTGCAATAATATTGTGGGCTTGTCTTGCATTAATAGTGGGGGAGGGTCTTGCATTAATATTGTGGACTTGTCTTGCATTAATATTGTGGACTTGTCCTACATTAATAGTGGGGGAGGGTCTTGTATTAATATTGTGGACTTGTCCTGCATTAATAGTGGGGGAGGGTCTTGCATTAATATTGTGGACTTGTCCTGCATTAATAGTGGGGGAGGGTCTTGCATTAATATTGTGGACTTGTCCTGCATTAATAGTGTGGGCGGGTCTTACATTCATAGTTGGGGAGGGTCTTGCAATAATATTGTGGGAGGGTCTTGCATTAATATTCTGGGCTTGTCTTGCATTAATATTGTGGGAGGGTCTTGCATTAATATTGTGGGAGGGTCTTGCATTAATATTGTGGGAGGGTCTTGTATTAATATTGCGGGAGGGTCTTGTATTAATATTGTGGGCTTGTCTTGCATTAATAGTGGGGGGGGGTGTCTTGCATGAATATTGTGTGTCATTAATATTGTGGGAGGGTCTTGCATTAATATTCTGGGCTTGTCTTGCATTAATATTGTGGGAGGGTCTTGCATTAATATTGCGGGAGGGTCTTGTATTAATATTGTGGGCTTGTCTTGCATTAATAGTGGGGGGGGGTGTCTTGCATGAATATTGTGTGTCATTAATATTGTGGGAGGGTCTTGTATTAATATTGTGGGCTTGTCTTGCATTAATAGTGGGGGGGGGGTGTCTTGCATGAATATTGTGTGTCGTTAATATTGTGGGAGGGTCTTGCATTAATATTCTGGGCTTGTCTTACATTAATAGTGGGGGAGGGTCTTGCATTAATATTGCGGGAGGGTCTGCATCAGCATCATCCCTGCAGCAGCAACTGATCCGGTGCGTCTCTCTGCAGGTGAGCTGCGGCACATCACCAAACTCAAGCCCTGGTCTCTGTTTGACGTGCTGGTGGAGAAATATGGCTGGTCGGCCGAGGACGCCGGTCACTTCACGCACTTCCTGCTGCCCATGCTGGAGATGGTGCCAGAGAAACGAGCCTCCGCTTCAGAATGCCTCAACCACCCGTGGCTGATCTCGTAGCACTTTGGTCCCTCAGACTCATCGACGCCCCCCTGCGGCCCCGTCCTGAACTGCAGCCCGCCTTCATTAGAGAGGAAAAACCAGAGAGAGGAGGCCGTCAGAGTGGCGAGGGTGGGCTTCAGTGCGCACACACACACACACATGGTAGAAACATCTTCATATCTCATCTGAGAGTTTCATTCACTGTCTTCCTCAATGTCATTCAACAGAGCTGACACATTTTACACACTAAAAAAAGATCTTTTCACTTTATCTGACAGATAAAAGAGCATTTATTACTTTATTTGATTCATTCTCATGAAATTTTAATTTAGGAGGGTGGATCGGTAAAGTTTATAACTCATGGCGGCATGTACTCGTGCCTTCGGAACTTCCTGGTAAAACAAATATTTATAAATTCACACGCATTAAAATATTATGTGAGCGATCGCTCATCTCAGTGACTGCGAATATGAGTCACTGACACAGCTGTGAGTGTGTGTGAGCAACACAAACTGCTAGTTGATGTATCTGACAGGAAGCCCACCTGAGTCCCTCTGCATGAAGCCCCGCCTCTTTCTCCCCACCATCCAATGGGGTTCTGCAGCGGAGCTGTTTACAAACCTCATCTCACACACACACACACACACACACACACTGCCCTGGGAAATATGAATCCAGAAGACAAAGAGACACTTTGGTTTGTGGAGAGCAAACGGATGGATGTTGCCGCCGTCGACTGTTCCCCGTCTGGTTTTATGTTTTTATCTGAAGCTTTGATTCTCGATTCCAACGACAACATTCCTGATTCTCCAGCGGTGCGACCCGCTCGCTTACACCTTCTCTGCACTTTCTCCGGCAGGACGGACGTCTCGCTCCGGGGCTTTCGTTTAACGAGGCTGCACTTGTGTTCGTACTTTTTGTTCAGGGAAACGTACCGATGTACAGAGATCCAGCAAACTGTCCAAAAACTCGCAACTGCTTGAGCGCAAGATAAACACACGCCGCCGTTAGGAGACGGTCGTCACGGAGACGTGCACGTGGACGGTCGTCACGGAGACGCGCCGCAGCCGTTTCCGTGGCCTCGCGCTGCTCGAAACGCATCGTCATCGTCATCATCATGATCATGATCGTCGTCACAGTTAGTCCAGTTGCCTATTTTCGCAATAAAAGTAGATGGTGAAATATTTTTAAAACTATTTAAATTCATTTAAAAGAAAAGCAGATGTTGTGACAGTGACAGAGTTTAGTCGTAATAAGGTGATTGTGTTTCGTCTATTTCGAGATGTTTATTTCCTTCGTTTGGGGTTTTTATTCGGTTGTCACTTCCTTTATGACATCGACTCGTGCTGCTCTGTGAGGACTCGTGTGACAGTCATGACTTTTATTGAACATTTTTGCAATAATAGTGATTACGATGATGAATTTTTGCACCGGAAGCTCCTGATGTGTCTCACGCAGCCACGCTGACTGTTCTTCCCAACGTCGACAACTGCGTCCTTGTTTTTCATCGACAGATTTAATAAAATTGTAAATTAATGGATCGCATTGCCTGGACATTTCCACCCTTCTTGTTCTGTGTGTGAGTTTCACTTATTATGAGCAGTGTTCCAGCTCTCTGCCAATTAGTTAGCTAGTTAGTCAGTACCTGGCAGGATGAATTGAATCTGCTTTGCACTAAAGACCATCACGTGGTGAAGTCTGTTACTTTGACACCAGTGTTTTCACTGGGATGTGCGAACCATCATTCAGCTTCATTCTCTGTAGCGTGAACAGCATTTGAGTTTCGTCCTACTTGTAATTCATGAAAGATTTGAATATATATTTAAAATTTAATTTGTTGTCTAATGGTGCCGGAAGTCATCTTGTAAAACAGAAAAGTAAGATTTGTTGAAAGTGTTTTAACTGCAGTCAAACTTAAAGCGAAAACCATGTTGAAAATAAAGAAAAGCCCATGTATAAGCTGCAGGGTTTCTCCAGCTCCAGATGGCCTGTCCTGATTAAACGCACCTGCAGCTGGTAATCAGCTGGAGAGAGTCTGGTGAAGGCTGGAGCTGATCACTGCTGGATGATCTGCGGCAAACCTGGTAAGAGATTTACGTGCTGTTTCACCGGAGGACTGATGGATTGACTGACTGGACGGATAAATGCATAAAATTGATAGCATACTGACAAAATGACTTTAAATGTTTTGTTAATTTGAAGGGTTTTTTTCATTGTTGTCTCATCACTGCATACTATATATACAGCTTTCAACGTGAGCTGACAGGATTAAAGTACACTAGTGAGGCAAAGAAAATGTTAGACGTGAAATTTAGGATTCTTCCAGCTTGATGATATTTTTATATTATGAATAACGTGAATTTAAGCACTCTCAAGCTAACTCATGTTTTAATCAATGAACCATGTTGGGCATGTTACTTTAAGAACGGAATTAGTTATAATTACTAGTTACTTCTCACGAATAGTAACTGAGTTACTTCATTATAAAAGTAACTAATTACCAGGGAAAGTAACTACTATGTTTCTTTAAACAAAATAGTTAAAATGTGTCAAATAACTTGGATGCCCCCAATATTTCATATGTTGAATGAAATTTAAATGAAATTTTTAGTTTGCTCACCGGACTAATATTAAATATCTGATATACTATTATATCGTAGTCAATATGTTAAGTGGATCAAAAAAGTTAATCTAAGTTGTCCCAAGACAAGAATGGGTATTGTTTTGGCTTTAGGACAGCTTTGATGAAAGGTTTTGATCCACCTCAAATGTCGACTACTATACATATATAAAGCTTAATGGTGCAGGTTTTTTTTAAATATCTGAAAGTACGCTTAGCATCAGGCAGTCAAACATTATAGTATGACATTAGAATAATTTCGATAACAAAACCACTATGAATTCTACTACTAAAAACAATAACAAAACACACTAAGGATTAATGAGCTGCTGGGTTCATGAATATTAATCACGTTGTCTGCGTTCACTCGAACTGATTTGCTGAAATCAAAAGAGGGACGATAATAGGTGAGCGCCAGCCAATGAGATTGCCGTTTATGCATTAGTTACGCCTACTACCGGAGAAACCGGCGGTTCCTAAAAGCTGAGGAATTCCAGAGGAGTTGTTATTTTGACAGGAAAATACAGCAAAGAATATTGTTTACACGTAGCGTGTCAATTCTGCATGGTAAGTCTCTCTCGCTCTGTATCTTTCTTTGTGTGTGTGTGAGGCAAAGCGATAGCTAGTCGTGTGCCTTCACACTACAGTTTATGGTTTGTCATATACAGGTACACTGCACATCCATTCAGATGAACTGAAAAAATAAAATTATAATATTATTATAAATTATAGTAACGCTGCATTTTATTGTCATTAACGGTAACGGCGTTGTAACAGTAATTTGTTTGACTACTTAGTGAAAAAAATAATGCTGTTATTCCCATCACTGTCAGTGAAGCTGTCTACACTGTATGATTAATGACACTTCTATTTACATTGTGCTTTCATCAGCATTTTGTTTATGATGAGAGAATTAAGTCAGCGAGCGAGCGCACTGAACAAAACTCCCTGTTTCAGTGATGACTCATCTGAACGCCTCTGATTGGCCATTGCGATCCTAAGCTCAACTGAATCGTATGTGATTGGAGCTAGACTTGTTGCGCTAGATATTGTCCGTCATTGTAGGGACAGAGTTGTAAAAATTCCGTCATAATCTATTATTACCCGTCATTTTAATTTTCATATTTCATATAGCTTTTATTTTTGTTCACATTTTCATTTTTATGAACCTACAAGAGAACAGTGCAGTATTTAAAAACAACAAAATATGCAAGGGCTGAGTAAACAAACAAACAAACGATTCTCGATTTTAATAGATTCACATTTTGATGAACCAGTATCGATTCTTAAATCCCAATCCATCTTTTGGTCTATGCTGTTTTCAGCTGAAGAATGAACAGTACACAGTTGCGCCTTCCTTCCAGTAAATAGCATTAGGCTGGGCTTTGTGTTACGTTTGATACTCAGATTTAAAATTCTATTTCATTAGGAAATTCAAGCAGTAAATACCGTTTTGGCGCTTTTTAATGTGGCGTGATAGATCGTTGTAGCTTCTGTGTACTGGCCTGTGCGTAATCAAACGCATAGCAAAACATTCGTGATGACAGTTTCGCTTATGTTCGAGATCCAGTGCTCTGCTGCTACACTGGAAATACCAACTGGTGTGTGTGTATATATATATATATATATATATATATATATGTTTGATATTTACATTGAGACACGCAATGCATTACCTAAATCCTACATGTATTTACCTCAAGCTGATGGTTCTTAATGACCTATAACACCTGGCCCTAAATACCACTTTCCCTACAATAGTGTTTGAGACTGAAGTGTCCAAACACACAAACACAGTTATTAACAGGATGTTTTTATTATTATTATTACTTTATTATTATTAATAAACCACTTTTGAATTCATCCATAAAAACAACATTGATCATTCGGAAATTAGCTATCATGACAGTTGTCTAACATAATACACATACCTTGATAACTAAATATAAATTGCTCAAAAAAGAATTTATAAACCCTGTCTAATTTTGATCGCCTCACATCTACAATGAATGAATGAATGAATGAATGACAATCGTAACGGGCGGCGGCGCAACCGGAAGTACCGCTTCCCTACTTCCGTTCTCGGCCGCCATATTGTGAAATAGGCCTATTGAGAACAATTTGAGAATTTTATTTTTTTTTTTTTTTGCAAACCCCTCTGACTGAGCAGTCAAAAAGAGTGCTTAATTGGCATGTTTGTCACCCCCAGTTCTGATCCTAAACAGCAGACAGAAAACACACGACTTGATTGGTGAAATGTGTTTTTTTTTTTTTTTTTTTTTTTTTAGAGAAAATGATTCTCAGTTCCATCGACACATAATGCAGTGTCCTAACTACACGCGATGCGACAAGCGATAAAAGGTATCTTTTCCATGTTAGTCTGAGTTTTTGTCTTAACTAGTCGTGACGGCAACACGTGAAATTTCAGTTTTAGAAACGGTTTGTATTTCTGCGACGTCACGGCTGGAATAACAACGTACAAACTGGCTATTATAATCTCAGGTACTGATGATGTGCTGTTTTCAATGTTAAAAGTGTCTAATGTGAGTTTGAATATCACATTGCGTAACATTTATATCCATACTGAAAGCAACAGCAGATAGTTTACCTCAGATCTTGCAAATAAATTTATGCAAACATATAGGGGACGACGCAGGGGCGGATTGGCCATCTGGCAATTCTGGCAAATGCCAGAAGGGCCGGACCATTTTTTAAATGTGGGCCGGTCAGTTTTTTTTTTTTTTTTTTTTTTTAAATATGTATTGTTTTTACATGCAGGCAGCTTTTATCTCTTGCAAGATGTGAATATTATGATGATGATGATGATGATAATAGTAATAATAATAATAAATGTTAAGCATTTGGCCCAATCGGCGACGGCCGGCTCGTTTCGAGATGGGCCGACCCAATCAGAGGTTACGCGGACGTAATCAAAATCTGGAAAGAATGTCAAACAGTAAGTGCAACACAAGCTAGTTGTCAGAGATGGACCGTAAAAAAAGGAAAGGCGGTGCCGAAAAGCTCCGCGAAAGCAAAAAAAAGGGCTCTAAAATCAGACGCTGCCAAATGCATAAAATTAACTGAAATATTCTCGAAAGGTTTAAATTCGGCTGCTGCATCAGAGGACAGTAGCTGGTAGAGAAGGTAAGAAGAAAACAGAAAATATACTTCTAAGTCATTATACTAAAATATACTAAGTAATTTTCACGCCATTCACGCAAGTTCTGACAGTTTTTGACAGTAACCTACACTGTGTTTAACAGTTGTAAGCTTAGCGTAGAACTCCCGTACATTTGAAAATGTCATTATCAGCAGATAACGTGGGATTTAGGGTACACAGACTGCTGTATGCTACTAGCAATATAGTCTAATATGCAAAAGAACCTATAGCTATAGCCATAGTACTGTAGGCATTTGTAGTTAACTCTGAATACACAGCTAGTCTTTAAAGTAAAACATTAAATACGTGCATAGGTTACAGTATGTAATTAATCCTTAGGTAGGGTGGAACATAGACTTCTATTACAGGCAATAGTGTAATATATCTATGCAATAGTTAGACAATGTAAAATGAGACATTGGCTTGCTTATGTTCTCCCCTGACTGAGTCGTGTGTTCATCTATTCAAAACTAGAATGTTTCTGGACCCAGTGCAGATAGCTCAGCTGCTGCAGCAGAGTCAAGTATCATGGAGGTAGGAAGACAGCAATGAGAGATACACACCCTGACACAAATGCTGACAGTTTCTTAATACTGTGTATAGAAAACTGATATAGAAACCAGTTAGTGGTTGCCAGTGGGGGACTAGTTCACCACAGATGTCCAGTCAGAGACAATGAGATGCAATCAATCCAGAATTCTTTTGATTCTTTATTCTTTCCACAAAGTTTCCAACAAGTACTGAGCATGCAGGTTGGTGTGTATGTGTGGTCTACAACAAATTAGAATAAACAAATTAAGGAATCAGAAAAAACTTATACAAATAAAGATACTAAAACACTTCCATGTACAATCAACATGAGTATGAGATCACTGGCTGATTGCCAGAAACACTTCAAAATAAAAGCTCATGTGAGCCTTTTTAACACTGTGGCTCTAATTAACGATAAATTAACCCTTATGATAGGAGTAACCTGTGAATGTGTATCACACACTGTGTGATACACATTCACAGGTTACTCCTATCATAAGTAATAGCAGACAAACGGCATAAACAGACAGCACACGGACTCTACAAGATTCACAGATTATTTTTTATTTAGTTTTTACTGTATGTATAAATTTGTTATAAACGGGTTGTTTTTGTTCCAGTCACATACATTAAATGTTTAAATATCTATTACATATGGTACTGCTTATATTATTTCACCATCTGTACACCAGTATAAGTAGTGAATGTGCGTGTCCGTGGGTGGGGCTGTAGCGGTGTGGTAATGTGGGCTGGTGTGGCTACAGTGCCAGGGCTGAATTTTTGTCCCAGTCCGCCCCTGGTACGACGGGACCAAAGGTGCCTTTGATTTTAGTGCCTGTCAGCCCTCACAATACTCAAACATTTTGCTCTTAATTTCCTAGTCACTGTATGTCATGTCATAAATAGTAGACAGACACTCAAGTACTATAGAAACATATTAGCTGAGCTCCCACACATTTTTATTAGATAATTATGGGCCATTATTCGAAGCATAAACAATAAGATACGTCAACCCTGTCATGGGCATAGATATTACTGTTAAATATGTTTTCATTGCAATATTAAGATGCAAGTGATATTTTCTGAAAGGTATAATGTCCCTTTCCTAAACAGGGTTATTTGTTTGCTTTCAAACCTTAAATACGTGGAAGAATTTATGTAAGCCATGTGTTTTTAAAGAAACTCATACAGTTCGCACATGTATTTTTTCTTATTTGGAAAAAAAACTGTGATTTTTGGATGCCGTTTTTTGTTTGTATGTTATTGCCCACACCTAGCTATTGAACACACTGGATTATATAGATATGATTAAATTATTATTTTAAAATATCAAGATGACAGGGTGGAGCAGCACATGATGGGGTGGACACACAAAACATGACTTTTTTCAACTTTGAAAAAAACGCTCATTTTAGTTTTTAGCCGTATTAACTACAAATGAATGTGCACCCTTTGTCCACCCTGACATTTTGAGCTTCAGTTAGCATATTAGCTTACAACACACTGTGACTAGCTAAATAGTTAGTCTGGATGTCACTGAAGGGGACGGCCTTTTCTTAAAGGGGCGGAATCCCCAATACAACAGGGCGGACAACCATTCAAGGGACATGGACAAACTCTTCTTTTTTATTAAATAAAAATATTGTTTTTACGACCAAATGATCGATACACTCAAACTGAGTAATCTCTTATTTATCAAAATATTAATAGGAAAACACAATTTTAACATTTTATGATTTGACTATATTCTACTCTCATTCAAATTCAATGAGCAGTGCATGAGACATAGCAGAATAACACACATCCTCCTAACAAAACTTAAAAAAAAAAACTAGAAAATGTATCTGAAGAGCCAAGTAATGCTTCTGTTATGAATATAAAAACATAGCCTAATATGACACACTCCTTCATAGGCATTTTTATGTTAAGTTATCATGGCAAATGAGTTACTTATGTACAGGACACCAAAAGGCACCCTACAGTGATATTGACCCTCCTCTAAACCACTAGATGGCTTTAGATGGATTTAGACATTTCCGTGTAGTCTCGTCACACGTCTGTTTGTATATTACGCAAAAAAAAAAAAAAATTTAAATCATCACACTAGCAGGAAGCAACAATTCTCCAGATGTTTATATTAAAGAGTCAGAAACATTGTAAACAAGTGAAAGAATCAGAAGAAGACCTGAAGCTTTAACGTTAATATCTCCGTCTTTAAATATCTCCGTATTTGCCGTAACCCATCAAGCGTGATTAACCAAAATGACATGTTTGAAATGAAACGGTCACAATTTGTCTCTGAACGTTTATGTCGAGAAATAAACACTTCACAACATCAGCGTTGGTTTTCCCCAAGTTTTATTAAGAGATATATTACAAATGTTTAGACGCCGCGCGGGGTCTTGAAGTTCATGCCGACAGGAGGTTGAGTCACCTGAAGATTGGACAGACTGCCGAAATCCTGACGGAGAAACAAACACGATTATCAAAAAGAGAACTAATGACCGACAAAGTCAGAATCTCTCATTAAATATTCAAACATGTTTAAGACCAACAAAATGCAGTCAAGCAAACGATCAGCGGACACTGTTGGCCAGAAAACACGCGACGGGGTTTATAACGCAGCAGATTCTCTAAATAACTTTAAATAAGTTGCTTATGCTCTTTAAGACAGTTCATTTGATCAAAAACGCTATTGTAAAATATTTCAATTTAAATTAACTTTTCTATGTGAATGTATTTTAAAATTTAATTTATTCCTGCCATACTTGTTCCTGTGCTAAATTTTCAGCATCATTACTCCAGTCTTCAGTGTCACATGATCCTTCAGAAATCAGTCTAATATGCTGATTTATTATCAATGTTGAAACAGTTGTGCTGCTTAATATTTTTTTGGAACCTGTGATACTTTTTTGAGGATTCTTTGATCAATAAAAGGTTAAAAAGAACAGCATTTATGTAAAATAGAAAGGTTTTCTAACAATAAACACTACTGTTCAAAAGTCTGGTGTCATGACATTTTTATTCTTTCTTTTTTTTTTTTTTTTTTTTTAAAGAAGTTAATACTTTTATTCACCAAGGATGTGTTAAATTAAAAAAAAAAAAAAAAAAAAAAAAAAGGTGATAGCATAGATTTACATTGTTTATATTTTGAATAAATGCTGTTTATTTTAACTTATTCATCAAAGAATCCTGGAAAAAAAAAAAACAATAATAAAAAAGAATCACAGGTTCCAAAAACATTTGTTTTCAACATCTATAATTCTAATCATAAATCAGCATATTAGAATGATTTCTGAAGGATCATGTGACACTGAAGACTGGAGTAACAGCTGATGAAAATTCAGCTTTGCATCACAGGAATAAATCACGTTTTAAAGTATATTCAAATAAAAGCTATTATTTTATATTGTAATAACATTTTACAATATTACTGTTTATTTCTGTATTTTTGATCAAATAAATGCAGCCTTGATGGGCATAAGAGACTTGTAAGGATCTTACTGATCCCAAACGTTTGAGCGGTGGTGTAAATATTAGTGACACCAACGTCATCAAAACTATTGATTGAACTGAATCACAATCTCAGAAAGTCCAGCGCTTCACTGTTGTCATCTCATTCACTCTCCTGTTTTCATCGTTAGCTCACGTCTAACAGCCTCTAAACTGCAAAAGCTGAACCGTTAAATCATTGTTAGGTCAGTTGATTTATCGATGTAATCGTTAGCTGCAGCGCTACAAATGAGAATAAAGAAACATTCACAAGGTTCAAAAACAAGCGTGTGTGAAAGATTCAGGGTTTGTCAGGAACAGAATCCAGCAAACATGGGAAAGACTTTCATTTGCTCTTCCTGCACTATCGATGACCTGGAGACCAGAGTCGCTCCACGGTCACTTTCGACACAGGGAACGAGCGACCGAATGACGATTCTCACCAGAAGCTTGAGCATTTCCTTGGTGTCAGTGTCGACCTCGATGATCTCCTGGTCCAGAGCAGAAACCTGCAGAAACACAACAACAATCATCAAAAATCAGATCTAAACTTCACAAGCACTTCTCTCGCATCCGAGCGTCGCTTTTAAACGTCAGAGCTGAATTCACGTTACTGCTAATTTCAGTAAAAGACTGTGTGAAAGATTCAGGGTTTGTCAGGAACAGAATCCAGCAAACACGGGAAAGACTTTCACTTCCTCTTCCTGTGCTATCGATGACCTGGAGACCAGAGTCGCTCCACGGTCACTTTCGCCACAGGGTGATCAGACGACACGAACGCGGGGACGCACCTCGGGCACGTAGTTGTCTCTGCGCTCGCGCTCCTCCTCCTGCAGTTTGATGGAGATTCCTCTGACTGGACCCCTCTGGATGCGCTTCATCAGGTGTGTGACGTACCTGCAGAGACACACACATACGTCAATCACATTCGTGCAGACACTCGTCTTCAGCGACCCGTACGCTAGCGATGCGTTTACTGCAACCTCAAACAGCCAGCGGTTGAGCAGAAACCACTGACGGACACAGAGGATTCATTAGCGTTTCTCTGATGCTGTCGGCGCACTCCATTAACAAAATCCGTTTCTTTGTCTTAATCAAGCTTCATTATGAACACAGATTTGTAGACAGGGCCTAAAATTAACGCTTGCCAAGCACCAAATGCAAATAAAAGTCAGCGTTGGCAGGTAAAACAAAATAACAACGCAATGTTGCGAGAACAGCCAGTTTTGAAAGAAAACACACAACTGCGTCAAAATGCACGGTTTTGGGAAGTTACCTCATAAACGGACTCTTAAATGACCATAAAGAGCTTGGAGAAAATCGGAAACGTGTGAGATCCGCATCACGTGCGTCGGGTTTTAAAGAGACAGTGATGCATTTAAAGTGAAACCCGCTGAAGTCTGTCATTAGCCAGGTTTCCATCCTAGGATTTTTTGCAAAGAAACATTTAGCGCTTCAAAATTAACAGGCTGGAGACAGCAAATTTCGGTTTGCAAGTTTTTTTTTTTTTTCGCATATTCTCTTTGTCAATAACAAAACATTGCAAAAAATTGGATGGAAACATAGTTATTGATAAAAATCAAAGAAATGGAGCAAATGGAGCATGAGTATAAGGGGGCAGCCGTGGCCTAATGGTTGGGGAGTCGGGCTCGTAATCGAAAGGTTGTGGGTTCGAGTCCCAGGTCCGGCAGGGATTGAAGGTGGAGGGAGTGAATAACCAGCGCTCTCTCCACCCTCAATACCACGACTGAGGTGAGTCCCTTGAGCAAGGCACCGATCCCCCAACTGCTCCCCGGGCGCCGCAGCGATAGCAATATGGCTGCCCACTGCTCCGGGTGTGTGTTCACGGTGTGTGTGTGTGTGTGTTTGATCACCTCTCACTACTGTGTGTGTGCACTTGGATGGGTAAAATGCAGAGCACAAATTCCGAGTATGGGTCACCGTACTTGGCCACACGTCACGTCCTTTCCTTTCCTTTCCCTTTATAACACGATGGCCCGCTCTGTTTGCCAAAAACATGCAAAAGACAAGAATCTCAAAAACAAAAAAAAAAAAAAAAATGAAGAAAAACACTGTAAATATGTTTAGTCATTGTAGTAGTAATAACTGCCTGTTTTTGCAAAAAAAGAGTGTCATGACTGGTTAAAAAAACAAAAAAAAAAAACAAAAAACTGTGGCCGATAAATTTTATCCCTGGCAAAAAGTTCATTTTAGGCCGTTTGTAGATGAACATTATTTGTAGCGCGTCGCCCATCCAATAATCGCAGTAAACTCTGATACTTCAGTCATTTTGATCACTTAATATAATCAATAAACATCATTTTGCTGCTCTGTAATGTGGCATGAGAGATCGTCACACTTCATAACGTCATATTAACCTCAGGAAACCTTTTCTGTGGCTGAAAACCTGTTAGACAAGTAAAAAAAATAACTCTAGAGATGAGCATTTTACTAATAAATTACTGTACTACGTTCATTATCTTTACGTAACCCATTCTTCAATATTTCATGTCTGAATAAATCGGTCTTGAAAGCAAGTCACGTTTAAATGTTTATTTTTCAACAATTGGAGTAGAAACAAACTGAGTTCATATAACAACTGCATCTCTGTCTACATGCAGCTGTTTTTATTTGCGTATTATTCAATTAGACAAATCAAACCATGTCTGACCGTTTCACTCGATGACGCTTAACAGAGGTGAAAGCCAGTCGGCGCTCGTTAACATTAGTGTCGATGACTGTGTGAACGTTTAAAGAGCTGATCTAAGAGAGATTTAGTGGGTTTCTGCAGGTTTATGAAGGTGTTGCCGTGTTGCCAGACGTACGATCAATAATGACAAAATCCCATAATGTACAATAATTTCAGAATTCAAATGATGGCCGTTGTAATCATATCATATCTTTTATTCTCAATGATCTAGTTGTGGACGTCTAGCACGCCAACCACGCTGCAGTTCAGGACAAAAGACCCTCTCAACATCTGGCAGCACACAGGCTTCTGATGACGGCGGCTCTGAGGTGGATTTTGGAGCTTCCCTGTAAGGTACGCCTAGTTATTGATCTATTTTGGTCATTTGCAGGTCGTGTATAACAGTCGTCGGTCAGGATAAATAGCTGTATTCTGTACGTTTGACTCACATGCGATAATGATGGTGCTTCTGGTGCAATATTTGGACATTTTCAATGTGGCAACACTGATAAGAACAAGCAAACAATTTTAACTGAATGAAACGTATCAGTACGCTCTCTAAACATAAACGTCGTGTGTTGGCAACACTTCAAACTTTGACAATGCAACTCACAACAGATCACCGGTGCTTTTTGACAGAAAAAGGCTTGAATATGTCTGCTCATTAACACTATGGAAATGACGTTCACCGCTCCTCCTGATCACACTGCAGACAACCACTGCTCTTACTCAGTATTTCTTCAGTCTTGTTTCCCAGTGCAAATGTCTAAAGACTCTTAAATCAAGACACGCGTAACCCATTTAATCCCACCGGTTACAATAGTGACCGTAAAAAAGGATTTCATTTATAAAGCTCTAAAAAGATAGATTTTTTTTTTTTAATGCACTTACTGCAAATATGGAAAAATAAAGGGTCTCAATTAAATCTGTGCAGATTCACATGATTAGTGCAAACTGTCACATGAACAGAGCAGTTCCTGTTTGCACCTTCAGAAGATGATGACCGCATCAAGCTCCAGAACGAAAGGCTAATAAAATATGTTAAGGATATGACAAAGATTTTTTGTACACATCATCTTTAAAGTGTCTAGCATCAAAATATGAATTCACATAGATTCAGTTTTGTTGAGTGTGGTCACAGAATGAGCAAACATGTTGATCGTCATGATAGTGAGCGGTGGGATAACAGTGAGTTTAGGGTTACAACATAAATCCAATTGCAGTTATTAGCGAAAATGACACAAAGGTTGCAATGACAAAATATTGCAGTTAATTAAAAGTTCAAATGTTACAAATAAGTTGCAATATTGTTGCAATACTGTTAGCACTAATATAACAATTAATGATACATGTTAATAATGTAAAAGTAACAATTTTCATATCTCAGTGTTCCTATCAATGTTGTATAATGGTTTTTATGCATAATAGTAACCATAGAATGTGATTAAACAGCTTAAAATAGCTGAGCTAAGATATATTTGACTGCAGAAATGTGTTAATTCCGTACACACATTATCATCCCACCGCTCACAATTGTGACCGACCATAAAATACAATTGTTCACACACTTCACCAAAAAAAAAAAAATTTCAAACAAATAATTATTGATTATTTCTAAGGGTTACTAATGACACATCATTTGTATGTCTTCATGTCTGGGAGAAATTTGGGATTAAACGGGTTTATAGAGAAGAAAAATTATCCATGAGAAATGGATCAAATGCAGTGAGTTTATGATTGAAACCAGATTAAAATCTGTCAGTGTACTCAGACAAATCGCCTTCATTCAAAGGGAAACGCGTTTTCAATCCCCACTGAGATATCTGTATTGGAAAACAAGAATCAGTGTTCGATTTAAGGCCTTAATCCGTGGAAAGATGAAGTAAGTCCTGCAGAACCCCAGTATTTAGCAGGTTAACTATCCAGGCATGTGTTTTTCCCAAAAGCAACTACGGTTACCAATAGAGGTCAACAGAACTTACGAGCACAGTTAGCCAACAATGCTTTGGGTAACGCAGCCCTGAAGTGTACAGGTCACGTGAGCCGCACAAACATCATCCCCTGATAACACACGTACATCTCGGAGATGTCTCTTTGACGTCTGCATTTACATCCGCAAGATGTCTATTGGACGTTTCCTATCAGATGTCAAACAGACATCAATTAGATATCTTTAAGACGTTTATGATTTAGAATGCATGTAAAACTGACATCTTACGGACGTCTGCCAGACGTCAAGAGATCTTTAACAGACATCTCGCAGACGTACGCGTTCTATCTGGGTCCGATGCGTCCGAACATTTTCTCAGCCCACTAAACGTCGAATACCTCATTAATACTCAAACGCTCGTCTGGAAAACATCAGCGAGACACTGAAACGCCTCTCCTAAAGCACTTGAGATGAATTCAGGCTCGTTATAAAGCCGCTTCCTAGCAAACGCGAGCGGTTCGGTATCCCGTCGTGCATCGCGGCGGATCTGGCTCACCCGGCGATCTTGTTGCGCAGCTTCTTGCTGGGGATGATGGCGATCTCCTCACACACGCGCTTGTTGGTGTGGAAGTCGTTGCCCAGGCGGGTGTAGTACTTCTCGATGATGACCCGAGCGGCCTTCTTCACCGTCTTGGTCCTGACGTGGCCCTGCGGAGACAGATCACAGCGGTGAGCGTTCACCGTACCGTAATACAGCAGTCAGATCAGCTGCTGACACAGAAACACAATGATGAAGCACCAGAAACAGCAGCAGAGCTCGAGTAACGCTAGTGTGTGCTGGCAGCGGTGCATTATGGGCCGAGCAGAAACGCTCCACAAACCCCGTTATAAGCTGAACCCATCAGATCCTCAAAACCTGATCGGGTGAATCAATTAACACGCATTTATTTCACAAACACACGCAGCGGCGCTTTCTGTCCAGTGTGTGAGAGCGGTTCCTGTGACCGGAGCGGCTCGCGCTCTTTAATCGCGCTCTAATCTGTCGCGCCGCTCATCTGTCGCCTCATACTCACACACGCGCGCGCCACTCGAGCTCTGCGTCAGACTCCGCTATCTGTTTTCACGAACCGAGCTGCGAAAAAGGCGGATTACAGCAGATTGTTAGGAGTCGAACAATCGGATACCCACCATGATGATCCGAAGAGCGGAAGAGAAAGAAAAAGAGCCCCACCGGAAGTCGAGCAGAGACGCGGCGAGCGCCACTCACTGACCCCTAGCGGCGGAGGAACGACAATGCAGCTGTTCCTCTCATTCGCTTGTTCTCTCTTTACGTACAGATTGGTAGCTCCCACCAAAAATACCGTAGTAAATCGTAGTAAATACAGGTCTCCTTCCAGAAGCTTCAGAATCATTTTGATTTTTGCGTTTGCTGATCGCTCATACTTACCTTGGTATTTAAGTAGAGGCACTTATTTTTGTACATTTATATAGGGGCTAAAGGCACACCCTAAGAAAATATGTGCTTTTCACTGCGCCCAAAGTGTATGACTGCAGGAAAATATATACTTTGTATCAAACATTTATGGAGCAACAGGTTTTGTGTGAAAATAAATTGTACCAGTCGTTTATTTTGTTTCAAAATCTTGTATGAGGTGGCAGGGTTTTTTTTTTTTTACCCCACACATTATTGATACAAATACTTTAGCTAAAATAATGTTTTGTTGTTGTGGTTCGGGATTTTTATTGTTGTTGTTGTTTTGTTTTGTTCAATAATGTCAAAGTTAATACTTGCTCAAAACAATCACTTTAGCAAAGTACTATTTTTTGATTATTTTGATGAATAAAATAATCCATTTTTGTTCAATGAATATGCTGTCATTGAAGTGTGTTAATATAAAACATATATTTAAAATACAGAAACAAAATCATTTTAAAGGTAAAGATTCTGAAAGCACTGAAGGAGATCCCATAATTGAATATAGATTTACAGTAGTAACAACAAATGATATTATATGATATGATTAATAGCATGTTTTTAAATATGATGGTTTCATTCTAAACATGGTGATTATCTCTAAGATGGACACCCAACATAATATATGATATTTACCATCTGAATCTAACAAATGGAAAAGTCAGCCTTCTATAAATGATCATGTTAATTATTGTGCCTTTTAGCCCCAACAGCAGGGGCACTTTTTACTCCAAATACCATGCTTTTACATATTCTTTCGTTATTTAAAAACTGCTGCTTTAATTATCTTAAACAAAACTGAAAATCATTAAGACCTTTGTCTCAAGATATATATACAAGAATTTTAGTGATTCTCATCTGCTACTTAAATCTACAACATTTTTAAAAACATCAAATATTACATCAAGTAAGCACAGAATCGTCTGCCCCCGATCGCATCAAGCATCAGACAAATTTGCATGTGCATCTTGAAAAGCGGATGTTTTGGAAAGTGCTACGCCAGGTTTTTGTGCTATCTAGTGGTTTAGAGGAAAATAATATCAAGCGCCTTAACCCGGTTATACTTATATCACTTTTCTGCTATAGAGCAGAAACCGGGTTAAGGCGCTTGATATTAAGGTTTAATTTTGGCATTGGTGGGGACATAATGGCAGACAACAGACATTGAATTGCTTAATTGAAATTATTGCTAAGGACAATTTTGCAGTGTGTGTATATTGGTAGGGACATGTCAAAGCATCTTTACTACATTCAGCACCCTTGAAAATCAACAAGCGATGTCTGACTTTGGAAACTATAGTTCTCTCCTTAAATATTCAAGAGGTCAAATAATTAATGAGTTCACAAAAAGCTTACATGAATGGAATACTGGGTTAATTTTCTTAAAGGCTTTGTATTTGTTTATATTTTTTTTTCTTTCGTTTTTATAACTGTACTGCCCTAATAGCTTGATGTTTTCTAACGTTTAATATTAAAATAACCCTGGTGAAAAAACCAGCATATGCTGGTAGATATGTTTTGATGCTGGTTTAAGCTGGTTTATGCTGGTCAAGGACCAGCAAAACACATCTACCAGCATGTGCTGTTTTTTTCAGCAGGAAAATAAAAAAAAAAAAAAATCTCTCCAAAATCATCATCCGAACCACATGATTCACGATCCTCGTTTCAAAGTCCTGATCTGAATAATGATTTGCGAATCATCGTTTCAGATCAGGATTCGAAACGCTGATCGCAAATCATTTAATTCACGAACCCGCTCCGAAATTCTGATCAAATGATTCGCGATACGCGATTTTAAGTTTCGATCTGAATCAAATGATTCGCAATCCAATCAAAGCGCTTTGAACCAGTGAATCATTTTGCGACGCAATAGCTTAACTGATTCGGAGTTTCAGAAAAACTCAGTTTTACCCATCACTACGTACCTTTTAAAATCGTTACAAGTGATGTCGAAATTCAAAATGAAGTGCTCATTTAATTTGAACTAGTTTTTGCTAGTGAATCGCTTGAAATGAGTGATTGAAGTCCCGAGTTTGAATCAATTGGAGCGGTTCCATTGTAAATTACTCACTCAATTGATTCGGGTCATCTGTTCCTCTTTTCACAACTTCAGCCATCTACTACTACTACTACTGGCTTAGCTCACTGTTTTTTTTTTTTTTTTTTTTTTTTTTACATTAACTGAAGAAAAAAAAAAAAAAAAAAAAATCTTTTTTTCGCTTTTTTAAAATTGCATTAATTTTGAAAAACGATATTAAAGATATTTAAAACACTTATACATTATCTTTCAATAATTCAAGCACTTTTCAAGTACCTCTTAAAGAATATTAATATTTTCAAGGGTTTTCCAGGCAGTAAATTTCAGAAAGTCAAATGAGAGTACTTCAAGCACCTTGTACGAACCCTGTAACATTTTTTTTTGTGAAAGACCTTTGTCTAACGCAGAGTTTGTGGATTATGATTCATTAAAGTTGGCTAATCTGTAGTTATCCGTCTCATCCATGAGGAGCAGAATTCTGTTTTAGTGTGAGCATTCCTGCTAATAAAGAATAAGAGAAATCTCCAAATTCACTCATTATTTAAAATCGATCACAATTAACTGTGGTACTCCTATTCTGAACATTAAACTCCTCAAAGTTAAGGGATGACTGGGATTCCAGTAAAACAAACACTTAGACGCAATACATCTGTAATCAAATATTGCGAATGCTGCAGATCACAGGTTTAATCTGACTGTATTTGGTGAAGAGATAAGATAAACAGAAAACTCTGGAAAAAAAAAATCATTTTATTAAACCTCTGTACAAAATGAACGAGACATCCTATTAAAAGTATTTACAAAGATTTACACTAAAATTGTCAAGTCAGTGAAACAAGTAAACTGAATATCATGCAATTAATCCTCCTCCTCATCGTCATCAATGATCGGTCTGGACCTGAAACACAGAGAACACGGTTCAGCGACCAAACCCTTAAACACTCCATTCTCAATTAAACCCAAAACGGTTCCTCCAGACAGGAAGAGGAAGTCATCTCAGCACTCACTTCCTGGGCGCTTTAGTGACGCCGCTGCCGCCCGCCTCCTCGTCATCCGACGTGGGATGAAGATTCTCCTTCTCCGGCTTCCTGCTGGGGCCGCCGAAGAAATCACCGATGCCCTTCTGCCACGTGGGTGTGGGCCGCGGACACACAGGATTCCCGCCGGCGTATTTATTCTTGGCTGAGTGAACCAAACACACACGACAGAGAATCAATATTAAATGCACAACAAATCCTACTACATGCAGTTTACTACTGATCTCTCTTAGAGCCACTTTACAGCAGACTTGAATTGTGTTTGCATTATTGACACCAATTTCCTGTTTTAACACCATAAAGCTGCTGACAAAATCTGTATTGTATAAAGTGTATAGAAGTGAAGAGAAAACGGCTATCGATAACACAGATTCAGCCATAAGCTAGTGTTTAACATCTCGACTGACTTCCAGTAGGAAAGTGTTCAGAAATGCCACAATTGATAAAAACTCTGAAAGTGCCAGAATACATCTCTTAGTTATGGAAGCCCGTTTCTGCCACTGAATAATAATAATAAAGCAACTTTCTCACAGTTCTGACTTTTCTCGCACTATTTTCCTCAGAATTGCATTATATAAAAACTCACAATTGCGAGAAATAAAGTCAGAATTGCGAGATATTTAAACAACTGCAAGTTGTAAAGTCGGAATCGTGGGATATAAACAAATGCGAGAAATAAAGTCAGAATTACGAGAAATGAACTTAGTTGCAAATTATAAAGTCCAGTTCTGAGAAAAAAAAACGGATATGTTCCCAGAATTGCATGTTTGTCTCTCACAATTCTGAGAAATAAAAAAAAAATAAGTCACAATTGTGAGATAAAGAGTCGCAATAACCTTTTTATTTCTTTAATTCAGTGGCGGGAACGCGCGGTTTTAAGTCTGAGTGCGCGCACTCACCAGGCGTGCCCGACTGCGCGCTGCTGCTGTGCGCGTTCACGGATCCGGACGCGCCGAGTGATTTCCGGGGAGCAGAAGCGGCAACAGCTGAAACAAAAACACAGCAAATTATAAATCGCATTTAACAAATACTACACAACACAAGGCGCGCCGTCAGAAACAAGATAATTCCGCTTCGGAAGCGTCTCATTGTGACGCGATGCGGATGAATGTGAAAGTGGCGCCATTTCATTGAATTTAAGTTAAACTCACTGGCATTTACTAATTTTTGAATGTTCAACAAACAACAGAGACGATTCGGGCTACAACAATACTCATTTAACAACTGTTATATTAACAGCAGCATCTGGAGAAACAGCGTTTAACGCTAATGGTTGCTGGACAACAAAAACAACTGCGGTAACTTAAATGTTTACAGGTTAATATCGTTCATATGGATATAAAAAGCGTTTTCCCCTCATAAAAACAGCACAGGACTGCAACTAAATGCATTTATGTTTCTGAGTGGCCTCAGATTGGCGGGAGATGATGCTGATTGGAAAAAAAAAAAAAAAAAAAAAAAAAAAAAAGACATGTACTGATGTTCATCCGATCGACATCAACACAGGCAGAAAATCAAACCCTACTACTAACAATTACAATAACGACATATACACTTACAATCATGCGTACGGCATTTTAGCGCGCCATAAAGGCACAGCTAACACAGGAGTTTTCCCGCGGTCAGGTTTCTCCATCAGTCAGAGCTGCTGTTCAGTCGGTTTGTTTTATTTTTCTTACCTTTCCTGTAAGAGCCGGGAACACTATCAGCTTTAGTTCGTACCATCGCGCTCGTTTTTGCGAATAATCGCCAGACGTGAACGTTCCCTTCGGCAAACCTTAAGAAATAAAGATCGCTATTCCCGCCGTCTTTTTAAAAAGAGAAGCCAGATCACGTGACGTCACGGGACGGCAGCCAACGGGTGTGCAGGAATCTGGGACACGTGACTGTGGGTTACGCCGCTCCCATTTTAAAGGACTGAAACTGCTCTTAGGGAAAAAAAGCGTCCATGGTAACTGTAGTTTCTCAGGGTTAGTGAAGCAACGCATACACGTCCGCGTCACGGATGACGTCACACACGCAGATGGAGGCCAAAGGGACAGAAGTAGATTCATTCACTCTAAAACGGCGCGAAACATAAACAGCCTGTTCACAGTGGCTGCAAACCGAAGATTCCGTCCAAGAAAACTTGGCGCTACTCGTTTTAGAGTAGAGATACAAACACAGCGACATGTATTTCTGAGCGACAGTCCTGTCTTATGTGAGGGTCAATATCACTGTAGGGTGCCTTCTGGTGTCCTGTACATAAATAACTAATTTGCCATGATAACTTAACATAAAAATGTATATGAAATGGTGTGTTATATTAGTTATTGTTATATTCATAACAAAAGCATTAAAGTTACTCAAGTTTTGTGTAGGAGGACGCGTGTTGTTCTGCTATGTCTCATGCACTGCTCATTGAATTTGAATGAGAGTAGAATATAGTCAAATCATAACATTTAAACATTTTGTTCTCCTATTAATATTTTGTTAAATAAGAGATTACTCAATTTGAGTGTATTGACCATTTGGTCATAAAAATTATATTTTTATTTAATAAAAAGTAGAGTTTGTCCATGTCCCTTGAATGGTTGTCCACCCTGTCGTATTGGGAAATCCGCCCCTTTAAGAAAAGGCCGTCCCCTTCAGTGACATTTGGACAACAGATCTTCTGTCTCTTCAGTGGCGGGAATTTCAACGGCTGAGGTGAGTAAGTTGATGACTTTTCAGTTGACAAATTTTATCCGTATGAATTTGTTTACTTGCTTTTCCTTAGCTTAACACGTCCACCCTGTCTGCATAAAATATGCCGGAAGCGATTAGAATACAGTATTTTCAAACTATGTAAGGTCATTGCGTGTCAACTCAACCAGAGGTCCCCGGCTCAAATTTTGTAAGCTAATATGCTAATTGAAGCTCAAAATGTCCACCCTGTCAGCCACTTAGAGTTGGTATATCAATGTGATTGAGAATGTAATTATATTATTTTATATTATTATTATTATTATATTAAATTTTTTTCGAAGTTAAATAAGTGTTTCGTTGTCATATTTTGTCATGCTTTGTGTTCTGCTTTATGTGTCCACCCTGTCATCTTGATATTCTAAAATAATATTTTAAATAATAATTCAATCATATATCTGTATAATCCAGTGTGTTCAATAGCTAGGTGTGGACAATAACATACAAACAAAAAACGGCACCCAAATTTTACAGTTTTTCGCCAAATAAGAAAAAATACATGTGCAAATTGTCATTTATATGTATTTATAATTTTAAAGCAAACAAATAACCGTTTAGGAAAAGGACATCATACCTTTCAGAATATATAATTTGCATCTTAATATTGCAATGAAATTGTATTTAACAGTAATATCTATGTCCATGACAGGGTGGATGTATCTTATGGTTATGCTTCAAATAATGGCCCATAATTAGCTAATAGGAGCTCAGCTAATATGTTCCTATAGTACTTGAGTGTCCGTCTGCTATTTTTGACATGACATAAAGCGAATAGGAAATTAAGACCAAAATATTTGAGTATTGTGAGGGTTGAAAGTACTGTGATACTGACCGTATAAACGGAGCTTAAACTGACGGAGCACATGTGTATACAAAGCCTACAAAATCTCATTTCAACTGACAAACTGTATTGAAGTCAATTAGGAAGAACGAGAAGGCAAGGCAAGGCAAGGCAAGTTTATTTATATAGCACATTTCATACACAAAGGTAATTCAAAGTGCTTTACATAAAAGGAAGTAGAATAATCATAAAAGCAATAATAAAAACAATAATCACGAAAAAGGAAATAGAACAATCATAAAAACATTGATCACAACAATAAAACAAAAAATGTAAAAAACTGATTGATTTAATAATTTAAAAATGATTTAAAAATTGATTTAAAATACATTTAAGACAGTTAAAAACAGAAAATGATTATACATAATGCGTCTAATGCATGAATGAAACAAGACGTGTGTACAGTTCAGCTGAATGATGTTTACTTCAACCGTATGCTTTGCACAAAATTAACAAACTGTACACTGAAACAAAATAACCAGAACATTAACAACAACACTGATAGAAGAGCTCGTGGTTTATCTGTCAGTCAGACGCGCTCTCGGTGCTTTCTTTCAGAATGATCACAGGCTGATAGAAAGGTTAAAAATAGGACTTTATTTAAGATGGAAATAGGATCAAGACCCTCGATCACGTCATGATCTATTCTGTTGTGCAGCGCTCATGTGGACAATATAAGCCAGTTCCACCGTAAAATAACTTGTGAATCATTTTTGAACTGTTCATTAAAACGATCTATCAGAAAAACCCTTTTCGTGGAAACGAATCAGACTTCTAATCTATTAGCGAGCAAGAGGCAGGTTAATAAGTGCTTAACGGAAGGCTGCATCCTCAAACTCAGACGTGCTCAGCACCAACTCTTTATTCAGTTTATTTTCGTAAATCGTCGTTCAGCGACGTGTGATAACAGCAGCCGAGATATAAGACCTCCGTATGATGCAGCCGTTCGTTTGAGAGGCGCTCCTTTATAAGCTTTGTTGAGCTGAAAACGGCTCTGAATGGGGAGTCGATTCCCCCAGACTGAATCCAACACCTTGGAATCGAGGAATTGATTCCCAGCCCTAGATATGGGGATCTCAATGAGGCTTCATGTCCAGATTGTTGAATGTTACCCATTTTTAGTGGTCAGAAACCAAATGCTGGTCACTCTGTATACAGCTGATTGTAAAAAAAAATTAAAATATTATCAAAGCAGTTGCATGCAGCTGAATATCTTCAGAAGCATTACACAATCTTTCACTTTCATTACCATCTATTCAAAAGGGGAAAACTTAGGAATGATTCTGTACTGTAATATAAACATGGAGCAAGGAGTTTTAGTTGTTGGTTCATGCTTCTCTCTCAAGGATGCTGCGGTTCTGTGGGAGCGTGAATTGAGTGAGATGAGACATCAAATCCCCACCGGCCAATTAACATACACCCCGCCCACACCCACATCACAAACACACAGACCTGACCCAAACCCCACTGGCTCATTATAATATGCTGCACCTACATCAACAGCCACTCAGCCTTCAGCAGTGAGAGAATAGCCAATCACATGGAGCTCATTTGAATAAAGAGTTTACAGCCCAAAACTGATGGACTGAATGAAATGGGGGAAAAAAGTAAACTTTTTTTTGTTGCCAATGCAACATTTATTTTATTTTACTCAAAGTACAAAAATAACTAAAACTGAAGTAAAAATTAATAAAAACCATATAAACATATTAAAAAAGACGCATAAAAAAATGCAACAAAAATACTACAATGTTAACTAAAATGAAAATGAAAGTAAAAATATAACCTGGGAGCAAAATCTGGAAAATAATGTATAAACCAAATTCTTCCTCATTTTATATTAAAAAAAGCTAAGTATATTTTCTAAAAAAAGGTACAGAACTGACTGAATAATACAGCGTGTGTGCGTGCGTGTATGTGTGTTGATTTGATAGCTGTTAATCAGCATTAATCTTAGTGTTTTGATCTTCAAACAGGAGTTTCCTGGTTGTTTTCTCTTATTGTGTGTATTTGTTTAAACACTTGTTTTCCTGGTTTCTGGGCAGCATTTCATTTTAATGAAAGGCAAAGTCTGATGTTTCAGCACCAACCTGCTCTTTGCTCTGTTTTTTATTCATTTAAGATCATATGATCATACAATCATTACTAACCATTAGTTATTTAAGTCATTTATCATTTGATTATTTACATTTAACGCCATTTATCTCATTCATCATTTGTTATATTTATTTTCTGTGCTCATACTGTCTTTCTGTTGTTGTGTAAATCTTATGATTGTGGAGTTTCATGAACTGTTTATCCTCATGAATAAGAGATAAGAGGGAACATCACAAATTCAGGGTTTATGGGATATTGTGAAAATACATGTTAGATGGAAACATTGTGCATTATAATGGAGTTTGTAGCTTAATTCACTATATTTGAAATAGTTCGAGCTGCAGTTCAGTTGCTGACAGTTCAATAGGAAATCAGTTGAAAGCATCCAGTCATCTCATACCATTCAAGGCAATCTTACATTTATCAGTATGTAATATATTTATATGTGACTGTATTAGTCTAAACAGAGTGATAGTCGATGTAAAAAGAGCAGATGAACACAAAACAGCAGAACAACAAAGTTAAAGAGGGTAAACTTTATCATTCAGCTGAACTGTGCTCATATGTTTGAAACACTTCAGCTTTTTTTATGTTCTTACTCCACACATATTTAATGTTCTTGAAAGCACACATTTTTTTAGCGTATTTACTTTAACCTCTCAGGTAATATCAATAGTATGACCCGTTTCAGATGCGGCCGTTTCAAATGACAACAACAGTGGTTACAAACACATATATACTGAAATTCATAATTAAGTTTTGATCAAAGTTATTGCTAGGGACAATTTAGTAGTTGCTGGTTGTTGGTCATAGCGTCTCTACTAAATTCTACAATCTTGATTTTTAAAGTATTACAGAGATTAAAAACTGAGGAGAACTGAGGGTGATGGTCATTTCCTGTTTGGACCGGAACATTTCCTGTTTTTACCATCATCACTTCGTCTCCTGTTTCTGTTCTTCACTTTCACTGGCTTTTCCCTCGGTCAACGTCTCGGCTGACAGAAGACTGTTAATAGTGTTTTGGGGTATTTTGGGTACCAGACAAGAACTCCTGTGAACAGGGTTTGGGTATTAGACCTCTCTGCTGACGAGTTGTTCTGTGACCAGACAAAACGGATGTTTTCTGATGGGATCTGGATCTTAATCGTCTAAGCATGGGGACATTTGGGAACAAGTGATGTGGACCAGCAGACACTGGACTAAAAGCAGCGGATTCAGATTTTCACACACCGTCTGCTGGTACAGCTCAGACTCAATCTTTCATAACTGATGATCGTCGCAGCTTCGTTAAAAACACCATTCTGATCCGGTTTATTTCTGTCGAGTCTGTATTGTGTAAAGCGCTGCAGAAGTAAAGACTTCACAGGCTTTTACTTGCGGACCAAAAAAATCAGTGTTATTCTAATTAAAGTCAAACATGTTTATTCATTTTATTATAATGTTGGTGAATAAGTGTCATTTTAAAACCCCAGATTGTGTTGAAGTGATTGTTTGGTGCTGAAGAAATGTGAAATTGGGGTTATTAATAAATACAAGTTCCAGGACATCTTGCACATTAATGGAAAAACTCCATTTAATCTAAAATGTGACCCTGGAGCACAAAACCAGTCTCAAGTATCACGGGTCTACAGTAGTCAACATTTGAAGTGGATCAAAACCTTTCATCAAAGTTGTCCTAAAACCAAAACAATACCTGTTCTCATCTTAGAACAACTTTAACCTTTTTGATCCACATTAAATGTTGACTAGTGTATTTGTAGCAATAGCCAAAAATACATTGTATGGGTCAAAATAATGATTTTTCTTTTATGCCAAAAATCATTAGGATATTAAGTGAAGATCATGTTCCATTAAGATATTTTGTAAATTTCCTTAATATTTGTTTAAAACTTAATTTGTTTAGTAATATGAATTGCTAAGAACTTCATTTGAACAAATATAAAGGCAATTCTCAATATTTTGATTTTTTTTTTTTTGCACCCTCAGAAATAGTTGTATCGCAGCCAAATATTGTCCTATCCCAACAAACCATACATCAATGGAAAGCTTTTTTGTTTTTTTTTAAATTTGCTTAGCTTTCAGATGATGTATAAATGTCCATTTCAAAAAAACTAAATTGATCATTATGAATGGTTTTGTGGTCCAAGATCATGTATAATATAGTTGATGTGCTCAGATTTATTGTATCATTCAAACAATAGATCAAAACAAGGCTGGTTTGTTTAGTACCGAGGAGACAAACAGAAAAGCAGTTTGCTTAGTTGCACTTCCACTTATTTCCATATCAGCCTCAATGGCCATTACATAGAGATCAAACATTCAACAGTAAAAGCAATAATTTAAAGATATAAAATTCATCAAGTTAGATAAAGATTAAAAGCGTCTAAAGTTGATTAAAAGAATTATAAAACTTAAAAACAGTCCATACGAATTCTAAAAGTTACACAAAGATTACGAATGATAATAATAATAATAATAATAATAATAATAAATATAAACATTAATGAGGGGAGGATGCACATCATCTCCTGCTTCGCCTGAAAATTAAAGTGAATCAGAAACACAAGTGAATCACTTGCACAGCAGCAGATCTGAAAGTGATCACATCACTGTAAACTACAATCAGACTCACCGTTTCTACTTTAGCAAACAAGAGTCTGCTGAATGAAAGAGCTCATAGAAAAGCTTGATTATACCGATGTTCTTCATAATCATAATAATCTTACCTCGTTAAGTGGCAGGTTTGTTCCAGGGTTGGCACTGCTGGTGTTCGGCTGTGAACATCACAGATCAGTTGTTAGTGGGGAAAGAAATGGAGTTTGAGTGTGAAATGTGTTTCTGACAGCAGATTCAGGCCTACCTGAGCATCGTTTCCAGCTTAAACTCCTCCAGATATTCTTATATAAGGAGTGATTGTCAGATTAGATCAACTGTGCCTCATAAACCAATCACATGACAGACTGACTCACTCAATCGCTTCAAAACAGCATTTTATCGCTGTGAACTCCGAAAACAGATCGAACTAAAATCCACGCTTAAAGCGGAAATGAGACGTGCGTTTTTGTCACTAATAATTCCCAAATATATAGTATTAGAAACCTAGCTTTATCTAGTGATGGGGGAAACGAATCTTTACCGAACTCTGAATCAGTTGAACCGATTGCTTCCAAAGTGATTCAGTGAGTCGCTCAAAACGCCACACTCTGGTCAAAACGATGCCAATGAAAACTCATAAAGTAGCTTTTGCAAACCAATCAAAATGCTTCATTGAAATTATAATCGAGTCTAAATGCACAAGACTGAGTGCAAATAAAATCAGTAAAGATAATTGAAATGCAATTAATATTTTGATGGCTTTGTATTTATTAAATGATTACAGAACTCCAAAAATCGTCTCATTTAATGCCACGTCTGTCTGGTTGATTGTTATTTTCTCTCGGATGTTTGGCAGCAGGACATACTGAGATCTCACTCGTGTTTTTCAAATGAAAATGACAGTTCTGTGATCATTTCATCACCTTCATGTTGTTCAAACCCGTATGACTTTCTGTCTTCGGTGGAGCACAAGGGAAGGTGTTTAGCGGATCATCCGGGCATCTCATCCTCAGTGATGCGCAGCTCTTCTCATACAGGGAACATCAGTGAGCTGAACATGCCTGAGTGTGTGTTTGGATTATAGAATGTTACATTTCGCATTTTAGAATGTTACATTTAGCCATTTCAGATTTCACTTTGGATCCTCAGTGATGTGCAGCTCTTCTCATACAGGGAACACCAGTGAGCTGAACATCCCAGGGTGTGTTTCTGCTGAACTGACTGTTTATTTGCACACAAACAGCCTGACTAACCCGTTCATCACGCAGTCTGTCAGCATCTGTTGATCTTCATGTCATCTGCGTCCACAAGACTAATGTTTGCTTTGTCTTGTTCTCGCTTTCGTTCGCTCTCTTCATCTTTTAATACGTCCAAACAGTTGCTCGTTTTGTACAGAAACACACCTTAGCGCCATGACTGTTTTTAAATGTTGCTTTATTACCAAAGACATTTAATGCATTCATCAGATGTAAGTGTTCTTTTCACAGAGTTTCAAATAAACTTAATATCTAATTGATCTAAACCTGCGCTTTCTGTTTGATAAACAAAAAATAATCACAGTTATTGTCAAAGTATCATAATCATATTTTAAAGTGTTTCTGGGCTGAAAAGAAAACTGTCCTTGATTAAAGTCATATGGAGTGTGTGTGTGTGTGTGTGTGTGTGTGTGTGTTTAGGGTGTGGGCGGGTCCCCAGAGAGTCGGAGGCGGAGTTTGAGAAGCGAACTCGTCTGCCTCTTGTCCAATCAGAACAGAGGGGGCGTGTCTACATCTGATTTCCTCGCTGACTTTCTGCACTGAAATTCTGCGTTTGTGACTGAAGACTGCAGCGGTAAGATCACTTTAATCCACAATAATTTCAACTCTCACCATTACAAGAACTGATCTATTAACAGTGTAAACTGATCATTTCACCCAGCTTTTATTACCGTATATGAAATCCTCTGATAAATTGACTGGCGATAAGGGGAATGTTTTCTGTCCTTAGCTAAAACAACAGTTTTGCGTAAAGTCCTATCATCACGAGTCTCCATCAGAGAAAGAAATACATGTATCATAAATTCAGAAATTATTTACTGAATATGGAGGTCCTCAATATCATTTTAGTTCTACGCAAGTTTGTTTATAAGTCGATCAGTCTAGTTTGAAGGATGATTGCGTGTGTGTTTGTGTTTGTGTGTCTGTACCTACATCATCATATTTCAAGAACAAATGCGACCCTGGACCACAAAACCAGCCATAAGGGTAAATTTATACGTCATCTGAAATAAATAGGCTTTCCATTGATGTATGGTTTGTTAAGATAGGACAGTAGTTGGTCGAGATAGATCTATTTGAAAATCTGGAATCTGAGGATGCAAAACGATCAAAATACTGAGAAAATCGCCTTTAAAGTTGTCCAAATGAAGTTCTTGGCAATGCATGTTACTAATATAAATACCTTTTTATATATTTACTGTAGGAAGTTTACAAAATATCATGAAACATGATCTTTACTTAATATCCCAATGATTTTTGCCATAAAAGAAAATGTGATCAATTTGACCTATACAGTGTATTTTTGGCTATTGCCACGAATATAGCCTACACGTGCTACTTAAGACTGGTTTTGTGGTCCAGGCTCACAAATGTGTACTCAAAAGTGAGCTAAACCTGAAATTGGTATCAAATGAGGTAAATAAAATTCTTGTTCAATTGTAAAAATACAGAAGGTTTTCTGTTAGGGTGAGTCTGTAGTTTTTGTAACTAGCTCTATGTAAGAACAGTAGCAGTCTATGCAACGGCCCCATTCAGAGTGCGTCATCATTCTCTCTGTGTTTGTGCTGTAAACACTCATTGTTTCTCACGCTGACGTCAGTGTAAGTGTGTCGTTCGCTGTCAGGATTCTCCATCAGTCTGGACTGAGAGTCGGTGATTGTTTTCTAGATGGAGTTATTCGGCGCTCAGGATGGACGATCTCAGTCTGACCCCGTTCGGGCGTCTCAGGATGATTCGGGATCGTTTGGGGTCCAAGTCCAGGTCCAGGGCATCTCCGGCCAGCCGTACGTGGTCCTGAACGCTCAGGGGAGACGCGTGCCACTTTCTCCCGAGTATCCCGACGTCTTCCTCGCGGAGCATCGGTGGCAGGAGTTTGTGTCCAATATGAGCGGCGGCGCTTCGAGCACTCAAACGCCTCGACCGGATCGTTACAGATCTCCGAGAGCCTTCAAGAACCCGTCGGTCCAGCTGCTGAACTACCTGAGGAACCCTGAGATCCTGAGACCCTACGATCCCAGAAACAGCCGCGGCTGGTGCAGCAGCCCTTCCTCGCCCGTGATGGTGAAGAGAGCCAGGATCCCGGTGCCGGGAGCGGGTCAGGACCGAGTCCAGGAGCTATCGGTGGAAAGCGTTCCCTGCCAGCCGTCTCATATCATCTGCAGGATGTCCGTACCCGCGTCTGAAACGCACGACGCTGGGACGGCCAGCGCAGGATCCCCTCGGACCGGCCGAGCCGGTCACCGCGGCAGAATCGCACCCGAGGAGAAGAGGCGCTCCAGAAGTCTGGAGCCCAGGTCAGACGGCATCGGAACGGAAGTCGGTGGCTTCGCGCAGACGGACGTGTCCCAGGTCACATCTGCGGGGCAGCGGGAGAGGTCAGAGGTCAACGAGGAGAACGGCAGCGGACAGGTAAAGACGACAAACACTCACCATTGATTTGCATGTGTTTGATTCATCTGTACCGATTCACGAGTCGTTGTGTCACGTGTCTCCAAGGCCACACCTGACCTTCTGAAAGGACGGCGAGAGCTGCCGGATCAGCCCGACGAGGAAACCGCCAAACTGGTGATGGTCAACTACCTGAAAGACGGGTGAGAGCGAACCGCTTTAGGGAAAATGACTCGCATCTGCTTCGCTTACAGAATGTGTGGCTGTGTTAAATGTACATGAGAATCTCTGAAATGAAATACTGTAGTGTGTATGAATATGATGATCATTCAGCATTATGCTACATAAGGATATCATGATAAAAATGTCTCACGCTTTCCTGGAATCTCCTGATGAACATCCCATAAAGCACTGCTCCTCCTCATTCCTCTCACAGTGACGTGTTTGTACAGCTGGACGAATGTAGATTCGCTTCAGACTCCTGTTTGTCTTCCGCACATCAGATGAACCTTAAGGAGAACCGAGTTTATTCCTGATATTTAGGAACCAGAGTCACGGTTTTGAACTTAAACCGGTAGTTCAGCTAGTTTGTCATTATTTACTCACCCTCATGTCGCTCCAAACCTGCATGAATTTATTTGTTCAGCCTCAGGAGAAATAAACACAGATGTGCTGAAGCTCCAGAAAAACTGATGCCGAGTCACACGAGCTTTCTGTGGGTTTGGAGTGAGTGTAAGGAACCAGGACTGACTGATGCAGATCAGACTGCTGTGACTCAGAGCTGTGTTTCTGCGGCTGCTTTCCCTCAGGTCCTGTGAGGGTGAAGCCGTTATCAGGCAGAGGGTGGAGCTGATGTTTGACAAGATCCACATGCTGAAGTTCAGAGCGCTGGAGGAGGTGGGTGGACATTTACCACGATAACCCTGAGCTTCCATCACAGTCCCGTAGTAATTTAAACTACAGCTGCTCTTATGAATATAAGGGGTCTGTGTTTGCAAACAGAGTTTTGGAAAAACTAACTTCCACAATTTCACTGTAGGAACTGCTGGTACTTGGACGACTAGTATGAAGGCATCTAACAGACTGCATTAAATATACAAATATAAGATGAATTTATTGCAAGCATAATGTAGGGCTGCACGATTATGACAAAAATCATAATTGTCGATTATTCCCTTGAAATTGTAATTGCGATTATTAATTACGATTATCGCAATTTACATTGAATGATGTTTTGAATAGCTTTATACCATTGTTTGAAGCAACTGCATGCCACGTTGTTATATATAGTTTCTTCTTTAAATATAAAAAAGTAAAAAAATGAAAAAATAAAACAATGAGGGAAAAAAAACCCTTGAAATACACACACTCTCTAGCATATGCAGCCCTACCATTATGGCATATTGGAATGAAAGTATTAAAAAGGTATTTAAAAAAAAAAAGGTGTGAAATAAATTTATGTTTTATGTAAAATGAAAAAGGATATTAAAGGCTTCTTGAAATAGAAAAAAAAAAACAATGTATGTGACCCTGCACCACAAAACCAGTCATAAGTGTCAATTTTGAAATTGAGATTTATACAGCATCTGAAAGCTGAATAAAAAGCTTTCCATTGATGTATGGTTGATGTAAGGACAAAATTTGTTCAAGATGATACAACTATTTGAAATTCTGAAAAAAAAAATAAAAAATTGGCCTTTAAAGTTGTTCAAATGAAGTTATTAGCAATGCATATTGCTGATCAAAAATTTGTAGGAAATTTACAAAATATCTTCATGGAACATGATCTTTACTTAATATCCTAATGATTTTTGGCATAAAAGTTGACATATTCAACGTATTGTTGGTCACTGCTACAAATATACCCCAGCGACTTAAGACTGGTTTTGTGCTCCAGGGTCACATGTAATAAATTGCTGCAATCGATAAATATATGCATGTGGTTACTGTTTTGAGTTGTTCCCGTAAACGCTGTTTGACTGATTTTCGCGTGTTGAATAGTTTGCATTCGCAGCTCCTCTGGAGGAGGTGAATGATCTTAAAGACAGAAGGGCGGCGCTAGAGAGACACGTCAGTCACTTACAGCAGCAGCTGCAGGAGGCCAAGCAGGTGATTGGATGAAATATGAGCACAGTCAGTCAGTTTGTGTCCCGTCTGACGTCATCTGTGTCTCTGCAGAACAACGAGAGTTTGTCTGGGGAGAAAGAGGAGACAAACGCAGAGCTGAAGAAACTGCAGGAGGCGCTAGAGAGGAGCAAACAGGAGCAGATCACACTTCGCCACAAACTCACGGACATGGAGAAAGAGCTGCAGACATCGCTGGACCAGTGAGTAGTGATCACACACACACACACACACACACTAATATACACAGACACACACAGTCACTTATATGTGTGTGTGTGTGTTCAGACTCCTGCAGGCCAGAAGGGCGCGTGATCAGTGTCGTTCTGATATGAGGGATCTGCAGCAGCAGCTGTCTGACATCCACGATGAGTTAGACAGCGCTAAGAGCTGCGAGGCTGGAGAGAGAGACAGACTGCTGCAGGTACGACCTATGACCCCTCTGACCCCCCTCTGACCTCTCTCTGACCTGACTGCCCCATCTGTCTCCTCTGACGCCACTGACACCTCATTTACCCCCCTTCGGCCCCTTTCTGACCCCCTCGGACCCCTTCATCTTCACGGAATGGTGTTGTGCGAATCTCTCCGTCCGTCTCTCAGGATCTGTCTGAGTTGCGCGGGGAGTTCGAGGCCCTGCAGCGGGTGCAGGAGGAGCAGGAGGAGGCGCTACGCCGGCGGGACAGGGAGCTGACGGCCCTGCGGGGGGCTCTAGAGGAGGAGATCTCCGCTCACGCCAGAGACGTGGAGGCGCTGCAGGAGGAGCACCAGCAGGAGATCCACAGACTCCTGGAAGCCACGCAGGAGGCCAAAGAGGCACGTTTCTGTATTGTATTTAATTTCAGTTAACTTTCATATCACGTTCAGCCTAGTGTACGTAGCGCTAAAGAATTAAAGCTGACTCGACGCGCCTCCGTCCTCCTCCTCTGCTACAGAGCGTGGCTCTGCTGGGTCAGAAGGTTCTGGAGGTGGCGGCGGAGAAAGGAGCCGGTCAGACGCTGATCGCAGAGCTGAAGCAGAAAAAAGCAGGGCTCCATCTGAAGATCGGCGCTCTGGAGGAGCAGATCTCCTCCCTCGACCGCCTCATCCAGCAGAAGCAGGAGCAGGAGAAGCTCCTCGCAGAACGTGTGGAGCAGCTGACGGTGAGAATCGGCATGATCCTCTGCTAAAGCTGCAGTGTGAATGGTAGCGGTTTCAGCGCCGGTGTTTTTCTCGGTGATCAGATGGAGAAACGGAATCTGGAGGAGGAGCTGCAGGAGGTCAGACAGCAGGAGGAGGACATGTGTGGAGCCAACCGGGCCCTGATGAGACACCTGGAGGACACGCAGGTAACCTGTCCATCTGTCTGTATGTCCAGGGCTTGACGATAAGGACTGGCCGACGGCTCGTTTGTCACGACGGTTTATCATTTGCACGTGTTTTTATGCCTTGCCAATTTAAACATTCAAGCAGTTTTAAAGCATTCAAGTCGACTCGCAAAAGAACTCAAATATTGACACACTATTTTCCTGTTTAACACCGTGAAGCTGCTCTGACTCCATCTGTGTTGCATAAAGCGCCATAGAAATACGACTCGTGTCGTCTGTGTCTCAGGGTGAGCTGAGCAGGTTGACTCGAGCTCATCGCGAGCTGAAGGAGCGCTTCGAGGAGGAGCGCCGTCAGACGGAGGAGCTGCAGAGGAGACGCAGTGAGTTAGAGGAGGAGAGGAGGAGCCAGGATCGAGTGTTAGAGCGGCTGCACGATGAGGTGAGAGGAGATGCGCGACCCCTCGTCTGATGGAGGAGACGCTCCGATCACACTTGCTCTGTGTGTGTGTGTGTAGATGAGTGCGGCGGTGACGGGATCGGAGCAGGAGACGCAGAGGCTGCAGGAGGAGGTGGACGCGCTCAGAGATCAGAGCCAGAGAGATCTGGACACGCTACACACACAGCTACACAACACACACACACAACTACAGACACACACACACGCCGCACAGGAATACCAGAGAGAGGTACGCACACACACACTCACACATACACACACATTATACACACGTATACACTACCGCTCAAAAGTTTGGGATCAGTAAGACTTGCTTTTTAAAGACGTCTCTTCTGCTCATCAGGGCTGCATTTATTTGATCAAAAATACTGAAAAAAAACAGTAATACTGCAAAATGTTATTATAATATAAAATTATGGTTTTTATTTTAATATACTTTAAAACGTGATTTATTTCTGTGATCAAAGCTGAATTTTCATCAGCTGTTACTCCAGTCTTCAGTGTCACATGATCCTTCAGAAATCATTCTAATATGCTGATTTATGATTAGAATGATCAATGCTGAAAACAAATGTGTTTTTGGAACCTGTGATTCTGTTTTTCAGGATTCTTTGATGAATAACAAGCTAAAAAGAACAGCATTTATTCAAAATATAAATCTTTTCTAACAATGCAAATCTATGCTTGCACTTTTTATTAATTTAACACATCCATGGTGAATGAAAGTATACATTTTATGGCTGTCAACCGATTAATCGCGATTAATCACATACAAAATAAAAGTTT
>JAMKFB010000031.1:359683-364683 GCA_036247105.1 Cirrhinus mrigala | reverse complement strand
GTGTGTGTGCTGTGTTATAGTGTGTGTGTGTTGTATATGTGAGTGTGTGTGCTGTGTTGTGTGTGTGTGTTGTATATGTGATGTGTGTGTGTGTTATAAGTGTGTGTGTGTTGTATATGTGAGTGTGTGTGCTGTGTTATAAGTGTGTGTGTGTGTTGTATATGTGAGTGTGTGTGCTGTGTTATAAGTGTGTGTGTGTGTTGTATATGTGAGTGTGTGTGCTGTGTTATAAGTGTGTGTGTTGTATATGTGAGTGTGTGTGCTGTGTTATAGTGTGTGTGTGTTGTATATGTGAGTGTGTGTGCTGTGTTATAAGTGTGTGTGTGTGTGTTATGTGAGTGTGTGTGCTGTGTTAGTGTGTGTGTGTTGTATATGTGAGTGTGTGTGCTGTGTTATAAGTGTGTGTGTGTTGTATATGTGAGTGTGTGTGCTGTGTTATAAGTGTGTGTGTGTTGTATATGTGAGTGTGTGTGCTGTGTTATAAGTGTGTGTGTGTTGTATATGTGAGTGTGTGTGTGCTGTGTTATAAGTGTGTGTGTGTGTTGTATATGTGAGTGTGTGTGCTGTGTTATAAGTGTGTGTGTGTTGTATATGTGAGTGTGTGTGCTGTGTTATAGTGTGTGTGTGTTGTATATGTGAGTGTGTGTGCTGTGTTATAAGTGTGTGTGTGTTGTATATGTGAGTGTGTGTGCTGTGTTATAAGTGTGTGTGTGTTGTATATGTGAGTGTGTGTGCTGTGTTATAAGTGTGTGTGTGTTGTATATGTGAGTGTGTGTGCTGTGTTATAAGTGTGTGTGTGTTGTATATGTGAGTGTGTGTGCTGTGTTATAGTGTGTGTGTGTTGTATATGTGAGTGTGTGTGCTGTGTTATAAGTGTGTGTGTGTTGTATATGTGAGTGTGTGTGCTGTGTTATAGTGTGTGTGTGTTGTATATGTGAGTGTGTGTGCTGTGTTGTGTGTGTGTGTTGTTATGTGAGTGTGTGTGCTGTGTTATAAGTGTGTGTGTGTTGTATATGTGAGTGTGTGTGCTGTGTTATAAGTGTGTGTGTGTTGTATATGTGAGTGTGTGTGCTGTGTTATAGTGTGTGTGTGTGTGTGTATATGTGAGTGTGTGTGCTGTGTTATGTGTGTGTGTGTGTTGTATATGTGAGTGTGTGTGCTGTGTTATGTGTGTGTGTGTTGTATATGTGAGTGTGTGTGCTGTGTTATAGTGTGTGTGTGTGTTGTTATGTGAGTGTGTGTGCTGTGTTATAGTGTGTGTGTGTTGTATTTGTGAGTGTGTGTGCTGTGTTATAGTGTGTGTGTGTGTGTTGTATATGTGAGTGTGTGTGCTGTGTTATAAGTGTGTGTGTGTGTTGTATATGTGAGTGTGTGTGCTGTGTTATAAGTGTGTGTGTGTGTGTTGTATATGTGAGTGTGTGTGCTGTGTTATAAGTGTGTGTGTGTTGTATATGTGAGTGTGTGTGCTGTGTTATAGTGTGTGTGTGTGTGTGTTGTATATGTGAGTGTGTGTGCTGTGTTATGTGTGTGTGTGTTGTATATGTGGTGTGTGTGTGTGTTATGTGTGTGTGTGTGTTGTATATGTGAGTGTGTGTGCTGTTATGTGTGTGTGTGTTGTATATGTGAGTGTGTGTGCTGTGTTATAAGTGTGTGTGTGTGTGTTGTATATGTGAGTGTGTGTGCTGTGTTATAGTGTGTGTGTGTGTGTGTTGTATATGTGAGTGTGTGTGTGTGTTATAGTGTGTGTGTGTTGTATATGTGAGTGTGTGTGCTGTGTTATGTGTGTGTGTGTGTTGTATATGTGAGTGTGTGTGTGTGTTATAGTGTGTGTGTGTTGTTATGTGGTGTGTGTGTGTGTTATGTGTGTGTGTGTTGTTATGTGAGTGTGTGTGCTGTTATAGTGTGTGTGTGTGTGTTGTTTGTGAGTGTGTGTGCTGTGTTATAAGTGTGTGTGTGTGTGTTGTGTTGTGAGTGTGTGTGTTGTTATGTGTGTGTGTTGTGTTGTGTGTGTGTGTGTGTTATAGTGTGTGTGTGTGTGTGTTGTATTGTGAGTGTGTGTGCTGTGTTATAGTGTGTGTGTGTGTGTGTTGTATATGTGAGTGTGTGTGTGTGTGTTATGTGTGTGTGTGTGTGTTGTATATGTGAGTGTGTGTGTGTGTTATAAGTGTGTGTGTGTTGTATATGTGAGTGTGTGTGCTGTGTTATGTGTGTGTGTGTGTTGTATATGTGAGTGTGTGTGCTGTGTTTAGTGTGTGTGTGTTGTATATGTGAGTGTGTGTGCTGTGTTATAAGTGTGTGTGTGTGTGTTGTATTGTGAGTGTGTGTGCTGTGTTATAGTGTGTGTGTGTTGTATATGTGAGTGTGTGTGCTGTGTTTAGTGTGTGTGTGTGTGTTGTATATGTGAGTGTGTGTGCTGTGTTATAAGTGTGTGTGTTGTTTGTGTGTGTGTGTGTGTGTTTAGTGTGTGTGTGTTGTTATGTGAGTGTGTGTGCTGTGTTATAAGTGTGTGTGTGTTGTATATGTGAGTGTGTGTGCTGTGTTATGTGTGTGTGTGTGTTGTATATGTGAGTGTGTGTGCTGTGTTATAAGTGTGTGTGTGTGTTGTATATGTGAGTGTGTGTGCTGTGTTATAGTGTGTGTGTGTGTTGTATATGTGAGTGTGTGTGCTGTGTTATAAGTGTGTGTGTGTTGTATTGTGTGTGTGTGTGCTGTGTTATAGTGTGTGTGTGTGTTGTATATGTGAGTGTGTGTGCTGTGTTATAAGTGTGTGTGTGTGTGTTGTATATGTGAGTGTGTGTGTGCTGTGTTATAAGTGTGTGTGTGTGTTGTATATGTGAGTGTGTGTGCTGTGTTATGTGTGTGTGTGTGTGTTGTATATGTGAGTGTGTGTGTGCTGTGTTATAGTGTGTGTGTGTGTGTTGTATATGTGAGTGTGTGTGCTGTGTTATAAGTGTGTGTGTGTGTTGTATATGTGAGTGTGTGTGCTGTGTTATAAGTGTGTGTGTGTGTTGTATATGTGAGTGTGTGTGCTGTGTTATAGTGTGTGTGTGTGTTTGTGTGTGAGTGTGTGTGCTGTGTTATAAGTGTGTGTGTGTGTGTGTGTGTTGTGTGTGTGTGTGTGTTATAAGTGTGTGTGTGTTGTGTATGTGAGTGTGTGTGCTGTGTTATAGTGTGTGTGTGTGTTGTATATGTGAGTGTGTGTGCTGTGTTATAAGTGTGTGTGTGTGTGTTGTATATGTGAGTGTGTGTGCTGTGTTATAAGTGTGTGTGTGTGTGTTGTATATGTGAGTGTGTGTGCTGTGTTATAAGTGTGTGTGTGTTGTATATGTGAGTGTGTGTGCTGTGTTATAAGTGTGTGTGTGTTGTATATGTGAGTGTGTGTGCTGTGTTATAAGTGTGTGTGTGTGTTGTATATGTGAGTGTGTGTGCTGTGTTATAAGTGTGTGTGTGTGTGTGTTGTATATGTGAGTGTGTGTGCTGTGTATAGTGTGTGTGTGTTGTATATGTGAGTGTGTGTGCTGTGTTATAAGTGTGTGTGTGTGTTGTATATGTGAGTGTGTGTGTGCTGTGTTATAAGTGTGTGTGTGTGTGTTGTATATGTGAGTGTGTGTGCTGTGTTATAAGTGTGTGTGTGTGTGTTGTATATGTGAGTGTGTGTGCTGTGTTATAAGTGTGTGTGTGTGTGTTGTATATGTGAGTGTGTGTGCTGTGTTATAAGTGTGTGTGTGTGTTGTATATGTGAGTGTGTGTGCTGTGTTATAAGTGTGTGTGTGTTGTATATGTGAGTGTGTGTGCTGTTTGTGTGTGTGTGTTGTATATGTGTGTGTGTGTGTGTTATAGTGTGTGTGTGTTGTATTGTGAGTGTGTGTGCTGTGTTATAAGTGTGTGTGTGTGTGTTGTATATGTGAGTGTGTGTGCTGTTATAAGTGTGTGTGTGTGTGTGCTGTATATGTGAGTGTGTGTGCTGTTATAAGTGTGTGTGTGTGTTGTATATGTGAGTGTGTGTGCTGTGTTATAAGTGTGTGTGTGTGTGTTGTATATGTGAGTGTGTGTGCTGTGTTATGTGTGTGTGTGTGTGTTGTATATGTGAGTGTGTGTGCTGTTATAAGTGTGTGTGTGTTGTATATGTGAGTGTGTGTGCTGTGTTATAAGTGTGTGTGTGTTGTGTTGTATATGTGAGTGTGTGTGCTGTTATAAGTGTGTGTGTGTTGTATATGTGAGTGTGTGTGCTGTGTTATAAGTGTGTGTGTGTGTGTTGTATATGTGAGTGTGTGTGCTGTGTTATAAGTGTGTGTGTTGTATATGTGAGTGTGTGTGCTGTGTTATAGTGTGTGTGTGTGTGTTGTATATGTGAGTGTGTGTGCTGTGTTTATGTGTGTGTGTTGTATATGTGAGTGTGTGTGCTGTGTTATAAGTGTGTGTGTGTTGTATATGTGAGTGTGTGTGCTGTGTTATAAGTGTGTGTGTGTTGTATATGTGAGTGTGTGTGCTGTGTTATAAGTGTGTGTGTGTTGTATATGTGAGTGTGTGTGCTGTGTTATAAGTGTGTGTGTGTTGTATATGTGAGTGTGTGTGCTGTGTTATAAGTGTGTGTGTGTTGTATATGTGAGTGTGTGTGCTGTGTTTAGTGTGTGTGTGTGTTGTATATGTGAGTGTGTGTGCTGTGTTATAGTGTGTGTGTGTGTTGTATATGTGAGTGTGTGTGCTGTGTTATAAGTGTGTGTGTTGTATATGTGAGTGTGTGTGCTGTTATAAGTGTGTGTGTGTTGTATATGTGAGTGTGTGTGCTGTGTTATAAGTGTGTGTGTGTGTGTTGTATATGTGAGTGTGTGTGCTGTGTTATAAGTGTGTGTGTGTGTGTTGTTATGTGAGTGTGTGTGCTGTGTTATAGTGTGTGTGTGTTGTTATGTGAGTGTGTGTGTGTTATGTGTGTGTGTGTTGTATATGTGAGTGTGTGTGCTGTGTTATAAGTGTGTGTGTGTTGTATATGTGAGTGTGTG